>OY856415.1:529061299-529161299 GCA_963693085.1 Alisma plantago-aquatica
AGCACCCGATTTCCCTCACTGATGGTTTACTTCTTGTGCACTGCCGCCGCACAACCCAGTTTGGGCATCTCTTCTTCGCACCTTCTTCACCCTTTCTTTGGCCCGCTTTGAATCTGTGAGGTGGTAGTGGAATGGGTAGGCCTGTTCCCGGTGTCCCTCACGCTCTCTTGCTCTCATACCTCATTTACACCGGCGAGGTGCTCCGCCTGGCTTCTGACCTCACGAACGGGCTCCTGCGTGTGAAAGAGATGTCCCCGAACGACCGGTTCAGAGGAGGAGAATCGCGATCCAAAGGGCCCGACAGACCACGAATAAACCGATCAATCAAGTTTGAACCGGCCAATCAAAGGCCTGAACCGAGCTCCCAAACAATGAGCCGCCTAGCTCACATGGTTTGATCTGGACGATTCATTGCACATCCAACGACCCCCCATTTTCACAAGTAAGGTATTTATATCCATGTCTACTCAAAATTGCAATTAATACTCAGATCTTAATTAAATCATAAAAATGGCATCGTAACTCCAAAAATGATGAACAAATAGTCAATCTTGATCAGAAAAATCTAGTAAACCTTTTAAAAATACTTGTGGAGTTCACTTCGTTATGGATCTGACTTATATCCCTATATTTGATCTCTTACTTATTTAGTTTTATCAAATGGCTCAATAGTGATGTTAATTCTTGGAAAACCTAATATCTGACTCTAATGATTATCTTGAAAAATAAATCTAGATCCAAACTAGTTGACTTTTGAAAATGAATCATTAGTGATCTAGATCTAATTACTTGATTCAATCTTGATTATCATCTTTATGAATAATGAGTAATCTTGACATGGCTATTTATACCTTTCCATCCTCTTATTTGCTAACAAGTTCTCACAATTATTTGGATAATAAATTAATATTTATTTTATATAGTGTCCAAAGCAGCCGAACAATACAGATGCGGGTATTATGTGCTGAAGTATATGAAAGACATCTTTGATGCGAGAAATAGAAATATTCCTGAATGTGTAAGCTACTCAATAATATATTCTTTTAGTTTGTTCAAATTTCTAAATAAATTGAAAAAATCACAATATGTTGATATATTTGTCATATGATTGCAGTATTATTCGAAGTATGTTGGTCGTTGCTTCAACCAAGAGGAAATCTATGAGGTCCGAAAGGAGTGGGCGACATGTGTTCTTGAGCACACATAAGATTATGTGACATGTGGGGGAGACATTTGTTCTTTACCATAAATCAAAGTGTGAAACTTTTTAAGTTAGTTTTCAGTTCGATTCTAGAGTGGATACTCAATACTTTGTATTATTGAATCGTTGTATGGATGATTTAATATTAATTAAATTTAGTACGACTTTCTTTCAAGGTTTTATGGAAATTTTGTTCAACTATGTGTTTGTTTGTGAAATGAAAAAGTATAATGGCATATTTATTATAATTTATTAATAATATGGTTAATTTGATCAATACAATTGGTGCGATATATGCCCTTTCAAACAATAATCAAAGACAACAGTTAATAATATGTTGTAAAATGTATGATTCTACAACAAACAACATATGTTGTGTTATCCACACCTATTACAACAGGTTTGTCAGGAAAAAATACAACTATTACAACATGTGTTTCTAGTAAACTACAACATGCATAACCTATTGTATAAATTGTGTATATTACAACAGACACACACCATGTTGTCTAAACAATCTTACTACAACAGTTAAATGTATGGAAAGACAACATACTCCAACCATTGTATAAATATGTATATTACAACAGGTGCACTGCATGTTGTAATAGACCTACCTATTACAACGGGTGTGTTTAGTGAAAGACAACATGCTTCGACTGTTGTATAATATATATTACAACGGATGAACCGCATGTTGTAAAAAATACCCCTATTACAACGAGCGTCTTTCGCGAAAAACACCGTCGTTCAACTGTTGTATAATATATATTACAATAGGTGCACCACATGTTGTGTAAAATACCCATATTACAACATGCCATTCCTTAAAAGACAACATGTTTCAACTGTTGTATAAAATACATCTATTACAACATGTGATCACATGTTGTGTAAAGCACCCCCCCATACGACCACACGATCTAATACAACGGTTAACACCTGTTGTAAATTGAGAAAAGGAACTGTTGTAAAAAGCATTTTCTGTAGTAGTGCATTTCTTATGAAGAATAGGAACACATGGAAAGATGTCATATGCATTTGTAATTGGATCTATCTTGAATGTAATGTAATGTACTTATCCCATTATCTCGTATGTATTGGACATGACAAGAAGATATCCAATGATCTCATATGTATTGGACATGGCGAGAGGATATTCAGTCATCTCATATGTATATGACATGATGAGAAGACACATATATACCTACCTAGCAATCTCATATGTATTGGACATGACGAGAGGGTATATGTCAAATACTAGTGAGAGTCACTGAACTACCATACAAAACATTCTTAAGTGCTTATAAAGCACTAACATGATTGGTTCCTTGGTTATGGTAATAGAGAAGTTACACCCATGCAAGCTTCCGAGCTGACAAAATAATCACAATCTAAATTTATGTTTGACATTAAATGAGAATTGTAATATAGAAAGGGTTTCGAGCTAATGACAGTTATTTTAATCTACAAAAGAAGCTGAGTATCTCTGTGTTATGGAAACAACAGAGGATACTATATGGATCAAGAAGTTCATATGGGTGAACTTTTGTGAGGTTCCAAACCATTGATGACACAGTAGAAATACTGATGACAACAATGAAGCTACTAGTTAGGTTGGGAATCTCAGATAGCATACTATGACACTTCCATCTCATACAAGTAGTTTTACAATGAAGAGATGTGAAAAGTGCAAAATATCAATTTAAGGCAAACATTGCTAAGCCCTCTATAAAAGCACTTACGCAGCAGAAGCATGATGGTCATGCTAGGTCACTCGGGATGAGATCTGTGGGTGATTGGCTCTAAGTGCAAGTGGGAGTCTGTTGGTATGTATGACATGAGAGCTAATCATATGATGATTGGGATGATGCATTAGATGCATGATTTGATAATTGATAATAATAAAGGCAAGCTTCCAATTCATCTGTTTCACTCAGTTGTGAGATAATTAGGATATAGAATGAATGTCTAGAGAATTATATTACTCAATGACGTATGTTGTCAAGTTACTAACCTTATGGATGAGATCATATGGATGTTAACAGTACATATACACATTCTCATGATGTCCCTGATAGATTGTTATTCTAGAAGGTTGATAGACAACAATAAGACATAAGATCAGAGCATGAGTTGGTTGATGACTAAATCTCATTAGTCATGATATGGCAATATCAAACCAAGCACATAGATACATGTTAGAGAATAGTGTATCAGACAGACCCACCGTGAGACTGACACATGGAAGCCATCTTCATGGAAGTCATAGTCAACTCTCACAGTGATGGTGGTGGTAGTGGTGTTTAGAGCTAAAATCACTGCACTCATCACATGTTGTTGGGTACACTTTGACATCATCAAACACAGTCCTAAAACATGGGTTGTTATAATGGTGATGATTGAGTGACTGTGACACATGGGGATTGATTATGAGTGATAGATATGGGATTTGTCCCTTCTATATGGAGTATGATATCCTAGGCCTCTTGATTAGTGAGAGTGAGAAAAGTATGGCCATACGCATGTGAGTCAATATGTTGAGCTCACATATATCTCATGCAGTTTGCTATGGTTCAAGAAGCAAGATTGAATAATATTGAGGATGACTGCTCCATGCCTCTAGTTCAATCTAGATATCAGTGACAAAGGACTTATACAAACACTACAACACCATACACACATTGTAGGTTGAAGTTGTTCCCCAACTTTTCATTCACTTGGGTAGCAATGATGTGTGAGTAGATTGCTTGTAATGTCATAAGCTAGTTATGGACATTCACTGCCAACGTGATATGGTACCTATAGGGTCACACACATAGAAAATCATCTAGAAGACGAGTTTGATCTTGAATGATAATTGAATTGATTACTAAAGTGTTTAGATATTTCAATTCACACAACATATCAGCTGACTAGACTGCCAAACGATCAGTTCAAGTGTTGAGACTGCTGTTTGAAGTGTCAGGCTGATTGTACTATACATTGGTTGGAATTGTACCTGACCTGGACTGTGAAACAGCCATATGGCTTGTGCAAAATGGCTGCCTATCTTGGTGCAAGACGCCCCTCTTAGTTGCACCAAATGGCCGTTTGGTTTGGTGCGAGACGCCTGTCTCAGTTGCACCAAACGCCCGTTTCGAGGGTACGTCAAGTTGAGTACTAATTGGAATTGAATTGCCAATATATGTGCAGAACTGGAAGGTGCGAAATGACTGTCTCATGCGTGAGATGACCGTTTCATTGCACGCAGGTTGTGAAACTTCCAAAAGAGTTGTGAAAATTTAAGATCTACTTATCCTTTCCACTCCTTCTTTAGTCCCGCATTGGCGAATCAGTTGCTTTGATAATTGTTGTCCTATCTGGTTGTGGTAACTACGAGAGCCCAGGCAAGTTCTACCCGACTAGGGAGGGATAGCCACGGGATAAGAATGGATCCAACTATGTAGTACTTAAACCTTATGCATCAATATGTGCGATAATTGACACTAACAAAATATTTGCACTTCAAAGTTATATACCACTATACTATATTGACTTCATATTCGTCTCAACTCACAACACATTCAATATATATAAAATAGCTTACTTAACAAGGCAAATTCAACACTCATCTATTTAGTGGCAGAACTCCTTAATCACTGCTCCCCTCATTGATTTTTGAAAAAATATTTTTTTACGAAGATACCATGCTAAAGTTTAAAAAAAATATTAGGTTAGACTATGATGATGGCCCCCACAAAAATGTTGAATAATATAAATATTTATTCTAGTAGGATATTAAGATTAGGATAATACAATATAATTAATTTTCTATCAAATAAATTTAAATATAGAAAAACAAAAAATGTTGGACACAATGATGATTGGAGAAAGTGCTCAACTATGATTTATTCATTATCTTTTATTTCAATTGAGATGTCCTTGTTATGAAATGTAATTACAATCAATTATATATTATTAAAAGACTAATAAATAATAGAAAGTTGTAATCTATAGATGTAGTAATATATAATGTACTTAGTAAATTTAATATTAATAAAGAAACCAATTTGAGTTGGTGGAAAAACAAAGGATCAATTTCTAAATTTGAAAACTCATACAAGTATTTAAAGAATAAAATTTCATTTTATTATCATAATTATAACTACAATATTGTTATAGATTGTCTTTCCATTTGACTACTTTATCAATACATACATATGGAAGGTTTAATTATGGTGAATAAACATGAGATGAGAAGGGTGGGAATGTGTATATATATGTATATTATTTTGTTTGATATGTATGAGATTTAAATAGAATTGCATAATAGAAAAAAACATTCCATAAAAGTAGATTACATATACTTTAGTGTAAATTTTATAATCATAGAAAATTTTGATTTTAAAAAAAATACGATGATGTTTTAAACACTATAAAACTATACATATTTATATTTTTTTTGAAAGAATACACATTTATATAGTATATTCACAAATATATCATGACATCATGTAATATTAACAATTTATCATTATAGGTATTTACATCCCTTTTACTTTAGCATGCATTATACCTACCAAGAGAAACAAATTGACCTACATCATTAGCACACAAACAATTTACATAAATAAAATGATGGACATTAAAAAAGGATTTGTTTCTCAACTTGTTGTCCACACTTCTGAGAAGGAACTTTTTTATGCTCCGTTTGGTAAAGCAGTGCGATTGCCCGGGCAGCGATGGGACAAGGTCGGGTAGGTTACAATTGCTCATAACCGATGTTACCAAATACAAGATCACCTACAACTTTAAATTTGTATTGTTTTAGCATTGATTAGCGTTCACCGATAAATTTTTTCCACCGGACAAAAATCTTGCGGTGGTCCATTTCACCGCACTAAAGCGGTGACACACCAATCGCGTTTCCAAACGATGCATCCATCCATTAAAACCAAGTAACACAACAATACATTTTTATTTAAAAAACAAATTATATATGATACATACATGTTTGACACTATCATACTATATATGGTTAACTAACCATGTTAGAATTGATTGATTCCATAATGTAAAATCTACATTATATATAATCATGAAAAATGAAACTATATATATATGTGCGTGTGTGATACATTTCTTAATATGTTTTAGAGAAAGTGTTAATATAGAGAAATGTCATGTATTTTTATATGATTTATTCTACTTTTTAGTATATATTGTGGGAAGCATCAATACTTTCTCCATAGTTCAATATGTTTCACTAAAAATCTCTATTTTTTTTTAAATAGCTCAATCTCATTAAAAGTAAGCCATACAACATCTACAAGATAGACATCTCTCATCAAGTAACCAAGCAACAACTCCTTTTGTGGAAAGACATATCACAAGGCTCATATTGGGATGTGATAGGTACGTTTCTGCAGCGTCCACCTCTTGTAGTGGTTGTCTAAAACAACTATTCAGGATGGAATTCATCAATCTACAAGTGTAACATCCCAGGTTTGAGGCCTAGGATAACATGATCTTAAAAGGAATGATTGGACTACCCATATCACCAAGGTGCACCTCCTTTTCAGGGAGCCCATCTCTAAAGAACTTCATAGTTAAGCGTGCTCAACTTAGAGTAGTACTAGGATGGGTGACCAGTCGGGAAGTTGATCATGGTTTGCGCGTGAGTGGACAAAAGTGTGCAGTTAAGGCTAGTGGTGGTCTGTGGGGCCAGTCGTCATTCTTGAAACTCTGCTAGAGCCTTGAGCAGTGGGCCGGGGCATTACAACAAGAGCCTATTAGTACATCGGGCGAGGAGTTTGCATAGCCGCTGGCAGAGGTTACCATCTTGAAGACAACAAATGATCACCTGAAAAAGAGCTCGACCACAAAGAAACAACACAAACACAACACCACACAAACAGGACTAGAAACACAACTACCAAAAAAACAAAAATAAAAAAACAAACTGGCCAATGAGCCACCCAACAACACAACCTTAACATAGAAAAAATGTCGAGCACTAAGGGTGCACCAACCGAGAGACCCGGAAAGGAGGCCAAACCCCAGCGTTGCAAATATAGAGGAAGGAAGGCTCATGCAGATACAACGGTGGGGAGTAGAGGGTGCCGAGAACCCCACGACCACTCCCGACCACCACTACTAGTAGGGGGCGGAAGACCCACACGAAGCACAGACCCAGCTTAATCCTCCTCTGCCTGAAGCACCTTAGTATCTATGTCCACTTTATAACTAAATTTCTCTCTCCAAAATACCTACTCATTTCTAACAATATTGTGTATTTTCCTCCACATTTTCAATAAAATATGTCTCCAAGTTTTTTAATTTTAATTGTAGAATTTTGAGTTTCCTTTAACTTTATTTGCAAAACTCTATCTACATCTTTCTTTAAAATATCAGTACCCCTCTTGATTTCTCTAAGTTTTCCACCACATTCTTCTTTTCTTGACTCCAATTTGGTGTGACAAATGTTGTAGAAAGTAAGCAACAATATTTCCTATCCATTCACTTCTATTCCCCTCTTTTCATGCCACTTTGTCTATCAAAACTAAAAAAATATTTTCTCTTCTCCTCTATTCATGTCATTCCATTTATACTATCCCATCTTTACTAAATATGAAGTAATTTTACGAGTTAGTAGTATTAATTCATTTGTTCTTCCTATAGCCACAATTTGATTATTTAGCATTTATAAACTTTTTGTTTTAGAAAGCTCTAATAAATTAATGGCGGCATAGTAGCACGATCACCTCATTGTATAAATTTGACTTATGAACTTAACATTCACATTTTTGGGGGAATGAATGCTAGTTGATGTTCATGTTCAACATCATGTTTCTTATTTTCTAAATATAGCATCTTGTATTTATTTATACTCTAGAGTTATCCATATCATTTCCAATCTTGTCATTTTGTCACCACTCCAATGTGTGATTTTCAGATATCTATCAAGTCAAAATTTTATAATAAAATAGACATTAAGTTTCTAATTATTAATATGATTAATTATGCTGAAAGAGGTATTGATGAAGCATTTTAAAAGCTTGATTATTTATTCATTAATTTTTTTAAAATTAAATCTCCAAAATTATAAATATATAATATATGCTATATTTAAGATAGTGTATGTTAATTTTAGAGCTATGTGTCAGTTTATGTTATAATTTCAATACTTTTAGTTTATTTTTACTTGTATATACCAAAGACAAGGGAGAAATTAGATAACATATATGCTTAATTACATGGTAGTAAACTTTAACTATGTCAAAGTAATTTTGTCTCCCCCCAACTAAAAAAACTTTCTCCTCAAGATCCGCCACTGCATCTATTTAATTGAATTGTTTTTGTTAGATATAGCATGTAAATGGTCGGATATATGTTTCATGTAATTTTAACCAGTAAAAAAAATTACATTGAAAACTTTATAGTGTAAAAGAATCCAATAACCACAGCTAGGATATAACTAATGGGTACAACAAGGAACTGTAATCATAAACTACTACATCTAATATGCAAATATAAAATTAAACAAATTAGTGTTTTCATATAATACATTACTAATGGATATGGCTGCAGCAATACATTACTAACGCTATGTCTTAGTCCCATGAGGGTAAGATAACATAGTTGATAAAAGGGACAAGTCTGACTGGGGTATGAATTTACGGTTCAAAGCATTTGTCTAGGAGCACTGTAGTACAACACATTAGATGTATCAGATTTTACATCACAATTTTGGTACCATGTCACAAGCAACCACCATGCCTGCGTCATTTATTTTTTAAGTATTACCGATGCTCATCTACACAGTTCGGTTTCAAATTAGAACAGTACTAGAAGTCGAACACTCAACCACTATAAAAATCAACCCATTCCCACTCTCTACCTCTTTTTAACGTGACCCTCTCTCCATCCAGCCGTGGTCGTGACCAAGCCCGACCTACTGCTACGAGCCGCATCTGTGATCAAGAAGACTCTAGTCCCCGTCCACTGCCGTGACTAGGATGAAGTCACATCCAGTTTGCCGTCACGCCCAACCTGCTCCCGTCCATCGTCGCGCTCAGGATGAAACCACACTCAACCTGTCGCCATACCCGAGCTGCTCTGCATCCATCGTAGTGGCCAGACTGAAGATGCGCCCAACCAACTACTACGCAATGGTCGCCGTCATGTGTATTCTACTTCCACACAGTCGTCGCCGCGCCCACACTGTCGAGCCCATGCCCACTACATCTACGACTCTACCGTTCTCATGCTTTTCCTTCCTCTATACCGCCGGATGCGCACCCACACCGCCATCCCATCGCGCCAACTGTCGATGTACCCATGTACACTGCTTCGTCGCGCCATCGTCCATACTGATGCCACACCTTCACAATGAGGAGGAAGATCAAGGCCAATCAGATTGATTCGTCAATGCTATCAATTTTATTCATTTTAGTTGTTGGTCTTATGTTTGGTATTGTAATGAGCAAAAATTAGACCTTTGTTAAAGGAATTATGGTGCAATCACATTTGTAATGGATTTTTCATTTTATTCCAAATAGAAAATATGTTTATTTAAATGTCACATAGAAGGAGAAGAAAAATGAAAAAATATGAATTTGAATGAAAGTGGAGGGAAAATGATTTTTTTTAATTTAAAAGCAAGTGAAGGAAAAATGAAAAAAAAAAAGAATTGTATGTGACAATGGAATAAATGTAAGTGGTTGTCTGGTGGGTGGTTGAATGAAATTATTGGTTGTTGCAACAGTTGCATACATTCAATCATGCAACTACATTAGCAGATTTTTCACATTGACGACTGTGGCACATTGTATGCTTTTAGCATATTGTCGTTGTATACCTAGCATTGGAATTGGTACATTTAAGTACCAGTTTTTGACTAAGAAGAAAAATGTATAGAAACATAATTTTGGCCGAGTCAGACATTATGTGTAGTCCCGAAGTGGAATAAAAATATTTTCATACTTTTTTTATACGAGACACACTGTGCTAGTTTATTTTCAGTCCATTTATTAATGAATTTTAGTATTGCATTCAGAGTAGTACTCTTTTTAGACTTAGCAGCAATATACAAAAATATTTGTGATTGGGTATATGCAATATAGAAGTAGAGGGAAAACCAAGGGAGATATATTTTGAATTTTGAATAAGTTGTTTGTTTATGGAAGAGAGAATAAATACAATTAATTAGATAATAGATTACAACACTATATCATGCAGCATGCGTACTAATTGATTTATCGTCTAAAATGTTGTGTCGCACAATGCTCCGAATAATTTCCCTTTGTCCATCCTTCGTCCATTCACTTAAAACCGAATTCGTTCCCACGCTTTCAAATACGTGGCAAATGTTTGTTAGCTGGAACAGGGAGCGGAAAAGGCACCCCACAACAGGGATTTCGGACCGGCAATTGGCTAGCTGGCCAACACAGAGATACAGAGTGGACCTACAATTATTTCGAAACACACTTTTTTTTTCTTTCGCAAGCGACGCTTCTCAATTCATGCTTCCCCTTTTAACCATCCATCCAACCGTCCTTCTGAATTGTAGTTACGCATCATTTTGGGAGACACCTAGACGATCGCAGCTATTTCATTCCCCAACTTTTCCTTGGCAGAAGCCATGATGTGCGCCGTCAACGCCCCTCAAGTAGGGCTTTTCACCAGTTCGAGTACCGAAACTACGGCATCACAGCCCTTACTCCCTCCCTACTCCATGTCTGCATCTCCAATCCTGAGTCTGGCCTCATCGTGCCTCCCATGGATGATGTCCCTACAGGTTCTCCTATGGATAGCAACCACCGTCGTGATCTGTCTTAAGCTCATTGAGATTAGTATATCAAAAGGACTTCCGGATTTTGTCTTCCATGGCATCTGTGCGATCTTGATTTTAGGTAGCCTCATTTGGTGTGGATTTGCTTATGAGAGAGCCGTAGCGCCAATGAAGAAGCAACGCCTCAGTGACATGATACTATGTCTGAAGATCGCTTTGATGGTCCTGGCTGTACACTTACTTACCTTTGGACCAGAGCCGGTTGTGCCTGCTTGGTC
This sequence comes from Alisma plantago-aquatica, assembly GCA_963693085.1. NCBI lineage: Eukaryota > Viridiplantae > Streptophyta > Magnoliopsida > Alismatales > Alismataceae > Alisma > Alisma plantago-aquatica. Next base: position 529,072,554 of record OY856415.1, read on the forward strand.
TGTCATGTCCGCCGCAATATGGGGAATGGTTATTCTCAGTAGCATCGCCATGTGCTACATGAGAAACACTAATCGACGAGCTTCAGAAAGCACTGGTGCTGCATCTGGTGCCACTTGGCTAGAGAATTTGGGACTGTTGTTCAACGTGTAAAATAGCAATGTTTGCTAAGGGACCAAATGATGCAAACTCCTGCTTCCTACAAATTCATCCACTGCTATTGCAAAAAGGTTTAATCGGTTTGTTGTTTTTTGCCTTCTATGGCAGTGTTTATTCCATTCCTTTTGTGGGATATCTTGATAGTGCTTTTTTCAGGCCATTGACTAATTTTACAATTCCTATAGATTGTTTTGAATGTTTGTTAACTTATGTATTACAAGACCAAACAATACATGCATCCTTTGAGACTGAGTGGTTTATCCTTGAAATTTATGTATAAGATAGTGGCAACCAGGTGGTATATATTGGTATACCTAGGGCTGTCAATGGGGAGGGTATCGCGAGGGTAAGGACTTACCCTTACCTTTACCCACCAAGTGTGGCGGGTGAGGGCATGGGTAATTCCCCACTTCACTAATATCCTTACCTTCCCCTTACCCTTACCCTCTTACCCACATGGCAAACGGGGAGGGTAAGGGTGAAGAAGGGAATTTTTATGCCTTCTATAAGTTTGTCTTTATATTACCAATACTGGTCTGTGTAATATATTTATACATTTCATTGAAATATTAAGATGCTCCATAATTTCTATTAACTACTCAACATGATTTTGTTCATAAGGCAAGGATTGTTACATGTACAAAAAGCAGTACTCATAATATTAATGTATGAACAAATAACTCACCCTAAAAGAAAAAGATGCTATACTATAATGATATTAAATGACAATATATTACAAAAGTTATTGTTGTAAATGGTGTTATATAAACAATCAAGTTAGCTACATAAGAAATAGATAAGAATATCATGTATCCTATATCAAACGAAGACCACATAATATTGAATTTTACATAGACTTAAACATCACAATGACTATATATCTAATATATTTTACACACGTCTTGGCGGGTAGCGGGTTAGAGGGTATGGGTAAATGCTTATCCTTACCCTTACCTACTAAGGTAGCGGGTTAGAGGGTAGCGGGTAGGCGAGTAAAGGATAAGAAAATCCTTTACCCTTACCCTTCCCCTATAGGGTATGGGTGAAGGATAAACGGGTTAACCCTTATCCATTGACAACCCTAGATATACCTAGTATTGGAATTCCGCTTTGCACTTTTTTTGGGGGTTTAAGTTCTTAGATGCTATTTCTGATATATTTCATTTAATCTCTGTCGTGAAAACGCCTAGTTATGTAAGGTTAGGATTAAATTGAACAAAAAGTCGCAATAGCATTGCACGGCAGATCTGAGCGCCTCTTTCCTTACACTAACACTCAATTGCATAGCATCAGTTACACGTGTATTTTTTGAAGTAACTTTTTTCACATCTGCCTTTAAATCTCCCGTGAACTATTTTCTGATTTTTCTTTGATGATGTTAGCTTTATTTCATTTGGAAGAATATAACATGTTGCAGCTACAGATTTTTAGACAATGCACTTTTCTTGAAAAAGACTACTTAAAGAATATAACATATACCGATCTTATAATACATGAAAAGCAATACAAATCTTATTTAACATTATCTTTTTAAAATAATACGAATATTATTCTATTTATTTATATGTATCCAAAATATCGTTTAAAGTACCAACATAACGACACAAGTAGGGCTGTCAAAATTTGTCCGAACCCGTGAATCCGGTCTTGTCTGATCCGGAAAAAAATAGGTTTGATTTTATATTGGAAAAAAAACCCAAATAGCACACTTCTCTAAAAAAATTTACCGAAATAGCACCCTTCCCAACTTATTTCCCAAACTAGTACACTTTCAGAGTAAAGCGTCACACTAGTTGGCGTTTTACTGTCTCGGGAACAAAAAGTGCCACATTATGTGGCGTTTTCAGTAGAAAGCGCCATTTTATTTGATGTTTTCCAGCTAAGCGCCATATAACCTGGCGTTTTATCGATCTGGGAAGTGAAAGTGCCACACCAGTTGGCGTTTTACTGTCTCGGGAACAAAAAGCGCCACTTAAAGTGGCGTTTTCCAAAAACTAATGTCGTCGTTCTTCTGCTACAGCTACAATAACATCTCTCTCTCTGCCTTTCTATCTCACGTTGTCTCTTTCTCTTTCTATTGAAAACGCCACATAATGTGGCGTTTTTTGTTCCCGAGACAGTAAAACGCCAACTAGTGTGGCGCTTTACTCTGAAAGTGTGCTAGTTTGGGAAATAAGTTGGGAAGGGTGCTATTTCGGTAAATTTTTTTAGAGAAGTGTGCTATTTGGGTTTTTTTTCCTTTTATATTTTGTCAATCCGGGTTGGTTCTAAGTTTGAATATTGATGTCTGAGTTGAAATCGGGTCGGTTTTGGGTGGTGATTTGTCCAACCCTGATTGACTATGGGTTGACAAATTTAGAAAATGTAAGATATAGTTATGTACAAGTGGCTATATCTCATGTATAATTAACAAAAGTATATGGTCTATATTCGGTTCCGGGTTTCAAATTATGAAACACAGTCCAATTCCGGACATATAAATTTGTAAAAAATTTTGACCCGGATCGGTTCCGAGTTGTCATTTTTTATAAACTCGGTTGTTGTCCGACTTGGAACGACCCGGACTCGATTTTTTGACACCCCTAGACTCAAGTATCACAGATTATATAAAAATATTCCCAACGACAATGGTACCTTAAGCAACTATATCAGAAGTAGTTGTGTGATGTGACGTAGAATGAGGCATATAGGACTAGGTTGTTTTGATATATTTTTCACAAGTGAAGGGTTTTTTTACAACATCGGTATACTTTTTGTCATCAGTGAAGTACTTTTTGTCAGTGTTAACTGTTAAGGGACTTTGGTCAACATAAAGATATTGTATTTGATATTTTTTTACACTCTTTATGATGAGTAATTGAGGTACTTGAGACAGCACACATACTTAACTTTGGACCTGCTTGGTCTATCATGTCCGCTCCTATATGAGGAATGGTTGTTCTCGGTAGCATCGCCATGTGCTACCTGAGAAATATTAATCGACGAACTTCAGAAAGTGCTGGCGTGCCACTTGGCCAGAGAATTCGACCTGTTCAAGGTGTAATAGTAATCTTTGTAAAGAGACCAAATGATGCGAACTCCTACAATGATACCCACTGCTATTGTCAAAAGGTTTAGAAGATTTGTTGTTTTTGCCTTTTTTTTATGGCAGTATTTTTTTTTGTTTTGAAAACAGCTCAATATCATTAAAAGAAACCATACAACATCTACAAGATAGACATCTCTCATCAAGTAACCAAGCAACAACTCCTTTTGCTGAAAGACATAACACAAGGCTCAGATTGGGATGTGATAGGTACGCTTCTGTACCGTCCACCTCTTGTAGTGGCTGTCTAAAACTGCTATCTGGGATGGAATTCATCAATCTACAAGAGCCTAAGAGTACATCTGGAGAGGAATTTGCAAAGCTGCTGACAGAGAATACCATCCTGAAAACAACGAAAGATCACCAGACAAAGAGCTCGACCACAAAACAACAACACAGACCTAACAACAAAACGTCCCACAAAACAGGACGAGAAACACAACTACCAGTGACGAGCACAAAGGTTGTACCAACCAGGAGACCCAGGAAGGCAGCCAAACCCCAGTGATGCAGATACAAAGGAAGGATGGCTCATGCGGATACAAAGGCGGAGAGTAGAGGGTGCCGGGAACTCCACTGCCACTCCCGACCACCACTGCGAATAGGGGCGGAAGACCCACACGAAGCCCAAACTCAGCTTACTCCTCCTCTGCCTGGAGCACCAAGGGGCGCCCGAGCTCACCGTCCGCCCAAGAAGGAACCCAAGGCACGACACGACCAACAAACGACCACCATAGAAAAACAACTAGGAAACACCTATAGGCGGAGACTAAAAAGCTAAAGACACCTGCCACTAACAAAACAACCTAACCGAACTGACCTAACCAGAAGAACGACGCAAGAAAACTAAAAAACAACGACCCGCCGCCCGGCCCCACACCTGCCAAAGACCGTCGTCTCCTCCTCGTCGTTCCCAACCAACGCCGCCCCTAGCACCGCCGAGGTCGAAAGGCTCTTGATCGGTATCCCAGGCGACCAGCAAAGCAATAATAGGAAAAGGAAAGGACAAGAAAAAAGCTGCCACACGAGAAGAACACCGGGATGGACCAGCCATTGTCAGATCACTGTCTTTGCAAGCGATATCGCCCATGTTGATGCCTAAGCCACATTCACACAGCAACCCATGCCAAGCCCAACAACCGGTCACTCAGATCGAAGCCTCAAGCCAGGATCCCAACGACGCAACACTCCGTGAAGGCAGACACACATGGCGGCCACTCGAGAACAGCTCGGCCCGAGGGGAGAAAGGCGGCGCTCATCGGCAGCTCGGCCCCCTCCCCCAAGCCAAAGGGTCGGAGACGAGAGAACCCTAGCAAACGATCACCAAAGCCGCGGAATGCATCCTTCGGTTTTCTATGTTCATTAGGGACTCTCGAGCTAAATAAAATTAACATTTTATGGCAGTGTTTATTGCGTTCCTTTTGTGGGATATCATTTTTTTAGTGAAGTCAGGAGGCTTTCGTATTCATCCCGCCCTCCTCTTACGAGCATTATCAAACGAAAGCTTACAATCGCTAATTAAACAAGAATTAGTAAATTTGGTAGTACTACTACCATTACAGTCATTAATAATTAAACTAATGCACCCCGTAGGGGGTGAGGCATATTCTATGTATGCCGCTTGGTTTTGGTTGTTTGACTTGGCCAACTCATCAGCAACCCCATTGCCTTTTCTGCTTATGTGTGTTATAGTCCAACCAAGTCTCCACAACCTTCTGATATGGCTTGCCAATTTGGCATATTTAGGGTAGGCGTCTTGTTCTCTGTTTTCTATCTTGACGGCAATTAGTGAATCTATTTCAATAGACACTCTGTGAAGGTTGTTGTCCGTCGCCACCTCCACCGCATGTAAGACTCCTTCCAACTATGCTTCTGCCACGTCCGATGTATTTTGACATCTCACCGTGCCTCCAACCCACCGGCCTCTGTCGTCTCTTCCGACTAGAGCGCAACACGCACGCTTGTTCTTCACCGCCGCATCAATGTTAAGCTTGTTGACCCCTTGTTCCGGCAGTGTCCATCTCATCAGATCGGTGTTGTTCTCCGTCGGCCGTTGCCTGCAATAGGCCTCCTTATGTGCCCTGACCTCCCGCCTGATAGATATGGCCACCACCAAAGCTGGTATGGTCGTGCTATCGAACACTTCCTTATTTCTTGCTTTCCAGATAGTCCAACATGCTATGAACAAGGTGATGTATGTTTCCTCCTCAAGTTGAAGAGCAGTCTCGACCCACTACCTCGTGTTCACGCTGGTTGATTGCAGATCAATCGGCTCTCCATCACGCTGGATCTCCTCCCAGACCTTCCTCACTTCTCTGCAGTCCCTAACCGCGTGCAGGATTGATTCCTCCTCGTCCTGGCACCTCAGATAAGCGCTGCAGTTCGTTAGCCTCCTCTTGACCCTTCTGCAGTTTGTCAGTAAGGCGTCGTGCATCATGAGCCAAACAAAGTGTTTAATCTTGCTTGACAGATTCATCCTCCACATCTTGGCCCAGTTTCCTTCAGTTCACAGACCCTTCCCTTCTCTAAGCTTGGTGTACACTGACTTTGTTGTAAATTGGCCGCTGCTAGTCAGCATCCACACTCGGACATCATCCCCATGTTCTGGGTGTGGCGGCTTCATCCGCATAACTTCCTCCGCCAATGTTGGGTTCAACTAGTCTCTCAAAAAAGCCTCGTCCCAATTTCCTTATAGATCGACGATGCTTGCTACAAGCAGATCTCTTAGATCTAGAGGGAAGTCTCTCGTGGTGCCTTGCACTAGTATAGCAGTGCTAGGTAGCCATCTGTCGTCCCATGCTCTGACAGTTTCGCCATTCATCGAGATGAGATAAAAGTTATCCTCTATGAACTGATCCTCGTCTAATACTATCGTCCCCAATCTGGAGATGTTCTTCGATTTCCTGCCTTGCCACATTCTCTGCCTCATGTAGGCAAGCCACTGAGTGCCACTCTTGCTTCTAATCTTCCATAGGTGCTTCAAGATTAATGCTTGGTTCCAATCGCGCATGCTCCTCAAGCCCAGACCTCCGTCCTTCTTGCTACAAGTCACCTTATCCCAGGCAACTAACACCATGGGATGGACCTTATTGTTGTCTTCCCATATAAACCACCTGAAGATGCCATCAATATGGTCGCAAAGCTGAAGGGGAAGCTTGGTCGTTTGCATCACATATGCGGGGATCGCTTGCAGTACAGACTTGGCCAGCGTGACTCGATCGTCCAGGGAGAGACTTCTCGCCGCTCAGGATGAAACTCTACTATTCACCTTGTCTAGAGTCTCCCTGATATCTTGATAGTGCTTTTTTCAACCATTGACTAGTTTTACAATTCCTATACACTATTTTGAATATTTGTAACTTATGCATTAAAGGAACAAACATATACATGCATCCTTTGATACTGAGTGGTTTATCCTTGGAACTTATGTACAAGATAGTGGCAACTAGTTGCATTGGTATAATATTGGGTGTCCGGTCTTGCATTCTTTCATGGGTCTAAATATGTCGTATTAGATGTTGTTCTATGTATGTTTTATTTAATCTCTGTTCTGAAAATACCTGATTATATTTTTAGGTGTGGGTCTTTGTGGTAGAGATAAGGTTAATATTAAATTTGATACTAAGTAATGACAACAAGTTTCGACAGACAGATTTAGGCGTCTCTTTCCGCACACTAACACTCTATTGCACAAGCATGTGTATTTTTCAAAATAGCCTTTTCCACATTTGTATTTAAATATCTCTTTTTTTGGTCGGTCCAAAAAGCATGTTACTATTAAATGAAGTCCAAAAACTTTGGGCACAAAGGAGCACCCCTTACAACCAGGATATAAATCTTGAAAAACACAAAAGGCCTACACCAAGACCTCCCAAGAAGCAGAAGGAGAAAGAGATGGAAACAAACCCCTATCCTATGCTAGCTACTAACACACAGTTTAAGAGCTGCTTACAAACGACTCAACAATCACTGACAGTATGACCACCTTCAAAGTGTGACATCAAGCCGCCCGAGGAAGCCTTAATCTACATGGGAAGATTTGTCTTTAAATATCTCATTAACAGCTTTCTAGTTTTTCATCAATAATTTTATTTTTATTTCATTAGTAAGCATATAACATGATGTAGCCACAAATTTTTAGGCGAGGTATTTTCTTTATAAAGACTACTTTCAGAATATAGCATACACCAGATCATATAATGCATCAAAAGCAATACAAGTCTTGTTTAACATCATTTTTAAGTAAGGTATGTCTATTGTATCCAAAACATGGTTTAAAGTACCAACGTAATGAAAAAAGTAACACAAATTATATTAAAAATATTTCCAACGAAAATGGTACCTTAAACAACTATATCATATTTGAAGTAATTGTTTGACGTGACATAGAATGTGGCCTATAAGATTATGTTGTTTTGATATATTTTCCACAAGTGAAGAGTTTTGTACAACATTGGTATACTTTTTGTCATCAATGATGTACCTTTTGTCAATGTTAAGGCACTCTGGTAAAAGCTAAGATATAGTAGTTGATTTGAAGTGCATTATGTATGATGAATACAAAGTCCAATGGGTATCTGAGGTGAGTTGATCATAGTTTTGGTGTTATTTCAGTATGCTTTGAGTGTTTTGACAAATTAATTTTTAGAAATAGCAAGTGTTTTGAGTATTTTTGTAGACTCAAAGTACTTCTGTGCCACTGATTGTGCTATTTAAAAAATAGCTATTTATGGAATAATGTTTAAAGTTTAGATGCTAAAATAATAGATATGATTAGATATTTCAATTTTTGGGGTGTTTTGTTAATATTACGAGATACTTTACAATAACCATAAGGTACTTCTTAACATTATTGGGCAATGTATTTTGATTATAATACATTTTTTGTCAGTTTCGAGATAACTTATTTATTATTTTGGGTATATTGCACACATTAATATATTTATTATAGTTATATTTTTAAATAAACAACAAGTGTAAAAGTTACTTTAGGATATATGTAATTTTTCCATAATGGAGGTACCATTTAGCATTAATGAGGTGATGTTGCGGGCACAAAAAGTCACATTCTTAAAATGAAAAAACAATATGACAACAACGGGAGGTTGTAAAAGTAGTCACTAACGGGGGCAAAATAAATGTTGCAATAGAGCTATGAGACTCCCAAATAAGTTCTTTTTAATTAATAAAGGACTATTTTTTACATGATAGCAAATTATGTGATGCAACTATGTGTAGAGAGCCACAATGAAATTGATCGTTGGATATATGGTAGTGTGTACATTGTCCTATGTGTAGCCATATTCTTTGTTCTTTTGCGTAAACCATCCATGAATAAAAATTTAAACATTGTGGTGTCAAAACAAATTTTCTTGTTTCCTTCACTAGATCTTTGACGCCTAGTACGAACAAAAAACAAAAAAAGTTTGCAAAGTAAAAACCATTGGACTCCTGCTCTTCATCCCTTTTCTCTTCACCATATCTAACCCACTCCTTGAGACATTGGTTTGATTAGCCGATTCTCCAAATCCTGAAAGATCATTAAGCTCCCTCTTCTCTCCTCAATTCCAGTTTCAGAGTGGGTAAGTCTAAGGTTGATTCGTTGTGATCCATAATTTGGGACATGATCAAACCGTGTCTAGATTCCATAAACTCCTTAGAGAAGGTCTTAAAAGGTAGTATTGATTCCCTCTTGATAGATGTTGAGGAGTTCCATTCATTCAGTTCTTATATTGAAGGTCTAAGAAATTACTTTTGGTTTAAAAAGAGGACCAAAGCAAGTTGGCATGGGCATTGGATCTTGCAATGATATATGTCGGAGTGGATCACTTGCAATTCTACATCTTGATTCTCATAGTTTTTATTTCTAGATATTGGTGGATGAATAAGTTAGCGGTGTTTTCTTATTATGAAAATGTTTCCATTACGTGTGCTTGTCACAGACATAAGCGTGAGGTACGAGTGATTTAGGGGATCTGGTTGAGAAATATTATTGGTGGGCCCAGATGGTTTTAGGATACGGTGGTTTTGTTGTTACCACCATTATTAATGTTGTGCAATAGATAGAGAAAGAGTTGGCAGAGGAAGAAGGAGAGGGAGAAAGAGTTGGCAGAGGAAGAAGGAGAGGGAAAAATAGTGGAGGAGAGAGTGAGTACCCTCTTTTTAGGAATATAGAGAAAAAAAGAGAGGAGGGAACTTAAGGGAAAAGAGGAGGAAAGTGACGAGGGTATAGGAAGAAAGTGAGAGAGATATTCGGAGAGAGAGAGGGAAGTGATGAGTAGAGAGAATAAAAGCATGAGAGAAGTGAAGAGAGAATTAATGGGGAAAAGGAGGGAATTGATGAGGAGTGAGATCATAAGTGAGAAGGAAGGCAATATGAAAAGAGAAGGGAAATAACAAAGCAAGAGGATGAAAGTAATGGGGAACAAGGAGGGAAGTAATGGGAGATCAAAGTGATGAGATGTGTAAAAAGGATGAATGTGAGGAGAGAAGTAATGGTGGAAGGTGGAGTGACCAAAATTGGCTACAAAGTGCCCAAACCTAAGTCTGAAATGACCATACATGGGTAGAAAGTTGCCAAAACTATGTGAAAAATAATTTAAAAATGGATGTAAAATGAACAAAGAGAGATGCAATGTGACAAAAAAATGTGCAGAAGATGACCAAAATCAGACTGAAAAGGATAAAAAAATGGATGCAAAATGACCAAAATGGGGGCAAAATGACCAAAATTGGCCATGGAATCAGTAAGTTGGGCGCAAAATGACCAAAGTGGGAGCAAACTGCAGATGACCTAAATTAAATACAAAAGAACCAAAACTGGGCATAAGGTGACCAAAACATGTGGCAAAATTACAAAAACTGAGCATACAATATTGAAAACTAACACAAACTATGCTCCCTATTACTTCCCTCAGCACTCCTATTACTTCAGTTGTCTTACCTCATTACTTCCCTCTTTTGTCCTCTTTCCTTGTTACTCTCAAAATTGTTTTTGAAGAAACCAAAACTTGACAAAAAATAATCAAAAGTGGGTGTAAATTGACCAAAACTAGGCACAAAATGACCAAAATTGGGTATAAAATAATGAAACTTAAGTGCACAATGACCAAAACTAGTGCAAACCATGATCTCCCATTACTTCCCTCCTCAATCCCATAACTTCCCTAAATTCTTTAATCCTATTTCTTCCTTACTTCCCTCCTCTTTACTACTTACTTCTCTCCTCTCACCCTCCGCTCATTACTTCTCTCCTCTCTCCCTCCTTGTACCACATCCATCATCACTTCCGTCGTCTCCCCTTTATATATGTATCCTTACTATTTGACTTGCCTCATTTCTTCCCTCCTCTCCCTAGTTTTCCCCCCACTTCCCTCCTACTTTATTTTTCTCTCTCCAAAGTACAAAAGGAGAAGAAGTTGCAGAGGGACATGGTAGCAATCCATGGCAGAGCCAGAATATTAGAGTGAGCGAGACACTATTTAAAAAGCTTTTTCTAAAAACTACAATGTGTCTAAATTTAGTAGACTTTTCAATTATACATATAAATTCGATAACTTAGTCCCATTTAGTTTGAATGAAACCCATTTTGCGTTGTAGTTATAAAAATTGATCAGTTGAGGATCAAATAAGTTGATCAAAATTTTGGTGTCAATTTTGGTCCTAGTTTCATAATCTTGGTCTATTTCGATGGTGGAAAAATTTACATTCAACTCACTCTTGGGGTTAGACTATTAAAAAAAGTCATTTTTTGAACTTTAATTTTAACACAATAGCTTATAATCTCTTATTTTGATGATTCAAGTTGGTCGCACATTTACCATATTCCATGTCTTAATATAAAAAATGACAATTCATTCATCCCGTTGTCAGGGGATTTCGAACTTGTGACCTCTAGGTCATACAACGTCAACTTTACCACTCATATTCTACTACATTGGCACCGTATTTCCATATCTAAGTTTTCTTTGACTCAAATTTTGACAATTTTTGCCAATTAGTGATCAAAATCTGGGTTCGAGATAGTTTGTTTGGTAAATAGAACAATTTTCCGACAAACAAAATTCATATCCTTTGAAATTCTTGTTGGTTAAAATCCTAGTCAAATGACATATAACACATGTTTTACAATTTTCAGATCGGGCATCCAATCTAATCTTCAATTTTATTTCAAATAAAAAGACAATTTTTACAGACTTAGATGTGGAATCGACTTGATTCAGACTCAAAATAAATTTTTTAACACCTTAAATGAAGCATAGATGATCTTATAATGAAGTTATAAGATATTGAAATATAAACATGCCGTCTGATTTTTGTATATTTTCTATTTCAGTAGAAGCGATGCTGTGAAAGCAGAAAGAACCGAGAGTGCTAGACAATATTATTCAAAAGACTGAAATAAGGCCTTTGTTATCCACATAACCGAGTGGCAAGGACCAGTAAATGAATACCTTGATTAGAGTATGTTAGACCACGTACATACTCAGTGCAAGCATAATGGAGATCATCATTATCTAACAACACAATGTGACTTATCACCTGTATTCCTATTTGTATAACATGTATACATGACAAAAAATAAATTAAGGATCGTTTAGCAAAGATTTCACAACATCCACTTCTGAGGTAATCTCATGACATGCCCAACTTTCTCATGATGTAGGTTCCTATATAGGTGAGCAGTGACAAAGATATGAATACTTGTCAATCTCCTCAATTTTATACATAGACCTATACACTACGATGGTGAAAGAGAATTAATGTTTAACATTATTCTAAAATTATGGGTGAGCCCATGCCTCAGGTGGCCCTAGAGTGGCTCTGCCAATGGTGGAAATAAACCTATCAAACAAGATCATTGAACCGTAGGTCAACCCATCAAATTTGGGGAAGGTGGGGGGGGGGGTGGGTTTGCCACCAATTTAATTTTAGGTCAAACCAAACTCAACCCGTTTATTAGGTGAGTCTAATGGTTTGACCTCTGAACACTCATGGGAGACCCAATAAAAAAGAAATTCTATGTTGAAATATGTGTGCGTATGAGAATTTAAACTTATGGTTGTATTATTGGTGAGCCTTTGGTATGTAGTGTTTCATTCTTTTGATCAATATATGTTTGCGATACTTGAACACACACGCGCACACGTGCACACACACACACATATATGAATAAATATTTTGACTTTTATTCTTTGTATTTGTCTTGACAACATCTGTATATCTGTCACAAAACCATTTATTACCCAAATGTTAACTCCAAATGACTAGACCTCAATGAAGATAGGACCAAAGCATCCATTCCTAGCATGGTATTATCAAAGCTTGAATGTAGAAGCAGAAAATCTTAGCATACATGAAAAAATAACAAGATAAAGGCACCAACATGATCTCAACATTCTGAAAAATATATTAATAATAATGTTATTTATTACATAATTCCTATTACATAGTGTAAGTATAATTTTATATGTCTGCTCATGTATACAAGTTAGGATCTTACAATAAGTATACCTGAACATAGATTACCAATCCATCAACCCTCTGGGTATTTCTAAACCTAAAACATATATGAAATAAGAGCGTCAATACACACAGTGTTGAGTACATGGAAGAATCATACATATACATAATATTTGCATAATTTTAAAGAATTTCATATGTAAATGAACAAGAACAAAAATATTAAATGCTTAGCAAAATGAGAGTCTATGTTTTTTGTCATTTTACTCCAAACCAACAATATCATTTATCATGAGGTCTTTGACCAACTTCCAATCACAAGTGTCCTTGAGGGTGTCCAATCACAAGTCTATGTTTCAAATTTGTATTATGGAGTTATATATTATGTGGTCAAGTTATAAAATCATCAAGTCCAATACAAGAATACTACATGGCAATATTTGGGTAAGTAAACAAGTATGCATATATATCCAGTTGCAACTAAGAAATCCATAATCATATAACTATTTAAAGCCTATACCTAATTTATAGGTTCATAACCAAACTTATCCTTTATCATCAAGCCACAAGTCACATCAAATTCAGAACAAGATTACTTGCATGTAATAGATTCTCATCATTAACCCTAATTAGCTCCATATTTAAAGTTTTAGGCAAGTTAAGTTCAAGGGTGGTTAATTACATGTTTTTTTAATCTTATATTCATTTAGGTTACATCATGGAGGTATAGTTATAGTTTCATGTTATTTCTAGGTTACATCTATTTTAAATGGTTATTTCAAGGTTTATGTCACTTATTTGCATTTTGAGGTCAAAGGACTCAGAATTGGGAAACAAGGTTCATGATCATCAAGACAAACACTCAAACCTTAAAGTATGATTTATATTAGGAAAATAATTCCATAAAAAGCTCATTCATAATAGGTGAATAACCTCTAGAGTCTATGCTAAAACAACCAACATTCGAAATCAACATTTCAATAATACATGTAATTATAAATATAGTTTAAATATGCCATTAAGGATAAACATGGCTAAAGTGGGACATCCACATCCAGCATATCATAAGGGTAGAGAATTTCCTAATTTTATAGGGGAGGATAAGAGAAAAGGATGCGGATAAACACTAAGGTACAAGAATGAGAATTCAAGTCATTTTGATCACATTAGGAAAATCTGGATTATAAAAACCACCATAGCAAGGGGGCTTGTATCGCCTGACGCGTTGAAGCTAGAGTCACACACTAATAAATTGAATTATGACTAGATGCAATCCCATGGGCACAGAACTGGATCTTTTGATATATAAGGCCACAAAGTATCACACTCACTTAGATAAAAATATTTTACTCGAAAGCGCACGAGATCATATCATAGTATAGGAAAGTGACAAGATAAGGGTTGATCCACAGGGAGTAGAGAAGGTAGTGATGCAGATATGGTACAGTTTATGCCAAAATGATAACTACACCATGGATAAAAATCGAACACCATATTCACACCATATCCATTATAGTGTTTGATATGAGAAATCATATCCACAATGCCAAAAATTGTGATTAACTGCACCACACCACAACACAACACACTACACCACATCATGAACTATTACTTTTAGTAGCATTGTACATAATGTTTATAAACAAGTTGTACACAATAAATAATAATGACATCACAAAAATATGAAACAACAATGTCATGTCCATATTACATAACAAAATGTACTAAACTTCTCATGTGTAAGAATGTCCTAACTTTTCTTTGAAAATTAATAAAAAAAAATAATATTTTCCAACCACACATATACTTTCCCATGCAAGTTCAAATACCATCCTCTTCTAAAATTTATTAAGTCTCCTACGTCACTAATATACATTCTTAGTATCCCTCCTCACTAATATATGTTCCTTTTTTCAAAAAAATATTACTGTATTAATTGACTCTTCAAATCTCTCCACTATTAAGTTGTCCTCTTCATTTCAAGCATGTAATATATTTTTTCCTTATGTATTTATTTGTCATTAGAGAAAAATAAGATAATCTTTTTAATTAAGTATAATGATATATTTTCTAAGGGAGATAAGGAGAATTCAAAACTATTTGTATAGTAGTGTTGTAAAATATTTTCATAAATCATGGAGAAAGATGACCGGTAACAATAGTGTAGTTAGCTCCTCTTGATTCTCTCTTTATCTCTATTATGACTTTCATATTCTTTTGACTTTGTTTTTTTATTTAAACTTGATTTTTTTCCACTAGTATCTACATCACTCTATGAATGTATGAAATTTCACTTACAATAATAAACCAAAATTTCACCTTAATTATATGTATCTCATTTTCTAAGTTGTTTCTATTTGAGATTAGTAAGAAACAAGTCTATAAAATTTAAACATAATACGTTAGATGATCTTACAATGACAACAATTATATATCACCATTATATAAATGACTATATAATTGTGTGAAAATACAATTTAAATGTGAAGTTCATAATATATAAAACTAAAAATGATTGCCAACAATTTCATGTGCTATGAACACATGTATGTTTAGCAATTGTAAAAAGAGGGCCAAATATTAAAATCTCTATTTCTATATACATTAATTCTATTTTAATATATAGATATATTATTTTTTTGTGTGAACAACAATATATAATGTTATTAGAATAATATATCTAAATATTTATATATATCTAAAATATTTAGATATGTTGTGGAAGACGAATCTGCCGGCAAAGTTCATAAATTTTGGTTGGCTTCTTATGCATGGGGCTATTTTAACTAATAGCAGAAGGTATAGAAGGAAGATGTGCCCGACTGCAACTTGTAGCAGATGCAGAGGTCAAGATGAAACCATTTGCCATGCGCTCAGAGACTGTGATCAAGCTAAAGCGATATGGGCAAGTATACTGAATAGAGAATATTTAGTTGAGTTCAGTCAGATGGAGGACAGTTCATGGGTGAATAAGCAGATGAAAGAAGAAGCTAATGTGAGGAAACAATTCTTGATTACCTGCTGGTTCATATGGAGGGGGCGTAATCAACAAGTGTTTGGAGATCAGGTCATCCCGGTGGATAAACAAGTGCAGATGATCAGAAATGAAATGCTGATGATTGACAAGGCCTGGAGCATGAATACTGACTATCGGATGATGAAGAAAAAAGAGTACTGGAAGTGTCCCACGCAAGGTTATATGAAAATCAACTCAGATGCAGCTTGGAGACCCGAAAAAGAAATAGTGGCCATCGTTGCCAGAGATTGTGCGGGTAAGTGGATTGATGGACATGTCAGGAGTGTTATTGCTAGCTCAGTGCTTCAGGAAGAGATCCAGGGCGTGGATATTGCTGTGGCGATGGCCTGCAACAACAATATATCGTGCCTCATTCTAGAGACCGACTGCAAGGTGTTGGTGGATATTCTTCATTCAGATGAGGAGGAGTGTCCAAGATATTCAAGAAGCATTACTCGTATCAGGAAATCTCTTAGGGAGCATAGACTGTGGAGTATACAGTTCATTTTGAGGAACTGCAATCAAATGGCTGATAGGCTGGCTAAAGAGTTCCAAAAACAAAAGGAAGGGTGTTTTGATTTACCTAGACCCCCCGATTGCATTAAAGATATAGTAATTAGTGCGAAATGTAATGGAGGTAGTACCTCCAAATTTAATTCCCAAAATTTCTTAGAAGGTTGTAATCTTTTTCTATATTGGCTTGCAAGAGGAGGGCAAGATGAATAAAATAGCCTCCTGGCTTCCATAAAAAAATATGTTGCGGTGCTAGTTTTATCCATAACTATTTTCTTTAGAATCATTACCACACCACACTACTGCAATTTTAAAAAATTGATGTCATATCCGCACCATAGCCATTTGGTGTGGTTATGCGGTTTAAAATGCAATGTGGTTATCCACATATATGGTTTTCTAAAACAACATTGGCATGCCTAACAGGGAGATAGGGGCACTAGAGCTAGGTTAGGTTATTTAGGTTCCTGAAGAAGAGTCTAGGGTTCAAGGGTCTGGTTGGGGTTTGTTTATTTACACTAAAGTTTGACAAGAAAACAATTAGAGGTAACACTCAATCAAAACCTAAGTTAACCCTAGACAAGTTAGTTCTAAGTAGCAAGAGAAACAACTAAGCAAGAAGAGAGAAATGAAGACTAGAAAAGCAAAACAAGAGATACACTACGCTAATTAGAAATTTGAGCAACTAGAGCAATTAAGAACCCAAACTAGAACTAGCAATCTAATATTAACACAAGAAAGCACTAGGAGACACTAGCTACACTAGCAAGTCCTAACTATAAAGAGAAAAATATATAGCTACGAGGGCAATTAAGGCAAGTAACTAAGAAATCATTAACTAGAAAGAGAGCAAATGAAGTTTTAAGAAATTAATAGATGTGTGGTTGTTTGGGCTAATGTAACTAGGATTCAAGTTGGGGGGTCATACATGCAAGTTATATCCATTTTATAGATTGTAAATCAAACAAAAATACAAATGCTATGGAATTACCCTAAGCTATTTATTGGATATGGGTGGTGTAAGGTGTCTGAAGGTGAATTACACCCTTGTACACCCTGTCCAACCTTACAAGGCACAATTGAACTAGTTCTTAGGTGAAATTCCAATAGGATTTAATAATTCTAGCTTTCTAGAGTAGGTGTCCTTAGAGAAATTGGGAGCCAGAGGAAGGAATGGTGAGGGGTGGTGAGGGTGTTTCACTTCACATCACTCACCATCTAGGTTTTAGGAAACTCCTAAGAAATTGTGCTAAGCACTCCTGTACTATCTACTTACATCTACCACTTTAAAGTAGGAAAGGGGATATGTATGTGGGAATATAGGGTGATATCTAGGGATCCATTAGTTGGACCTAGGAGAAATTCCTAAGATAGCCATACAAGCCATTGTCTCCTACAGTCTAACTAGTTTCAAGTACAAATCAACAAGCATCCCATGTTTTTTATGAACAAACCACAAGAAGAAATATGAGAAATAAGATAAAAGTAGAAGACAATCATCATAAAATGAATCTACAATGATTACAAGTTATTTTCTTCCAACATAGTATCAAAGTAATATTTTCTCTCCCAAACAGCCCACCTAGGGGGGCTTAGCTACTCATAGTACAAAAAAAGAGAAAAAGACGAAGAAGAAGTAGAAGAAGAAATAGCCATGGAGCTCATGGAAGATCTCTTGTCCTTCACCTCCAGTAGAAAGTGAAGCTCCTTCTCCCTCCAAAGTGGATGGAAAGCATGGAATGGTGGATGGAAATGGCCAAAACCCTAGAAAACTAGGGTTTTGAGGTGAGGGAAGCTGGAAATGAGGTGGAGGTTGGTGGAAGTAGGTATGAGCTTCTTGAATGCACTATCAATACGAAAAAAGGTTGATTTAGCTACACTTATTTTAGATACATATATTTTATGTGTAGTTTAAAACCAATTTCCTTACATATTATAAAAATATAACAAAAAAAATATAGTCAATACTATTGACTACAAAATTGACTACATATTACACTTTCCAATAATTTTTTTCCTTCCCAACTCCTCTTCCTCCAAAATAGCCAACATGCCCCAAAAATAACCAATACACCCCAAAATTCAAGTTTAGCATGTGGTACTCCCTCCTCGGCTCCTCTCCCAGTGACTCTTTGTTGCACATGTATTTCGTCTCCCTACTCTGATAGTCCCCTCCAACCCACAACACTCTCTCACGATCACTCTCTTCTCCTCCCCCAACAACTGCCGATCTGATTTCTCTCTCTCTCCCACTCACCCTGTTCTCCTCCTCACTTCCCAGTCTCCTCCCTATCATCCCGATCTCTTCCCCTCTTCCATACCTAGCTTCACAAACTAGCAGAGAAGTGATCCTAGAATGACAAAGCCCTATAAAGAAAATGAAGAGATGAGAAGTTCATGCCCGCAGCTATGCATTAGACTCTTCTACGGTAGCCACGTCAAGCCAAGCTGGAACAAATGTTCTCGAGGGGAAGGAAAAGCCCGAGTCTCCTGTGGCAACAACCAATGAAGAGAGTTGATGGATGATTCCATGTAGAGAGAGTGGAAAAGGTAATCAAGAGGAAATATATATCATACAAATGATGCTTCCATGGACTTTTCTCGATCTTCTTTGGTTTCCTTATTGGGGATAAATTTATGGGCATTATGATGTTGCTGCTAGATACCTGGACATTCAAATACATTGTACACCTGGTCATTGAAAGGTAATGTGGAGTTCTTTTTAGTGAAACATTTACACTAATGTTGAGGCTAGATATATTACTAATGGTGGTAACTTCATACTATTACTCTCTCTTCTATTCTAGTAAATTCTATCTAATAATGTTTTTCTAACTATTATGTATAGAAACTAAATCTGTTTTTGTATTCAATGAAAGATTGCTCCAATTGGTTACTATGTCATCAGATAATTTCTTCAAAGTATGGCTATAATTGAGGTCTCCCAAACAGAGGACTGTGGTAGTGATTTCCATTGCAAAAAAACCAACCAGAACTACTATAAATAAGAGGGCGCTCTTATGTAGAGTCCATGTTTTAGAAGGTTAAACACCTCACTATCTTCGATGGCAGACTACAGTTATACAACCATCACACAACTCCTTATTGATTTATGGGTATCATGTATCAATATCTATCATGCATTGCCTTTTCTCATTTCCCAGATCAAGACAATATGGTTTGCTTCTTCTTTCAATTGTTAAACTAAACTATATACATGTTTTGGTATGTATAAGTGCGACCCATCTACTGATTATATTTGGGAAAACTGATATGAAGAACCCCTTCTGGTTTCTCATGGAGCTAAATTTGTATTTATCAATCTGAAAATTACATTTTAATAACTTTTTCTTTGTCTTTGGTATTTTCTGTTTGAATTTGAAGTCTTACAAGGCTATGGCCTATTTAAATACCACTTATTTTACTTATGTGTGTGATCTAAAGGATATGTGAATTGCAGATATAATTTTAAGAATATTTTTACTTTTCTATATTATCTATCTAGCATGTACTTGTTTTGCATTGATGTGTATTCATCCGTTTATGATTTTATTTCTGTTGGGATCAATCATTATCATACATTGTTGTTCTTACATACAAGATTGAATAGGCCTAATATGAGTAGAGCTTAAATTGATATTTGGATGGGAAGATTTATACTTAAGTGGCAGCAAAAGAGTTTTGAATGTTTGTGTGAATTTGTGGCTTTCTACTTCTAGGCTAGATTCAACTTAAAGGAAGTTTGATCCGTTAGGGTTGAAAGTTTTTAGCTTATCATCCATATCTTCTTTATGGTCTCTTCTGGGATGTTGAATCTTATCCTCCACTCACTATCTAGATCTTGAATTAGTTTTTCAAGCTTGGTTGCTATGCTTTATGATGGCATGTTCTCCTTTAGTACATTTGAGGCTTTTCTCAAGTAAATAATTCTTTGACTGGGGTGGTAATTCCATATTTTATTTGCACTTGAGGCTTTACCTGGGTAAATAAATCTATAGCCACTTTCTCAGGTGAATAATTCTTTGACGGGATTGGTAATTCTTTATGATGGCATGTGCTCCTTTAGTGCATTTGAAGCATCAAATAGTTTTTGGAGTTTATCTAGGTGAAGGAACTCGAATTAATTGTCCTTATGTGGTTGATACATATTAACAAAGTGGGTTAATACAATTGATCAAATAAGCAACTGTCTTTTATAGCATGTTCATAACTTCAGGGCCAGCTTTTGATATTCAGCCAACTCGTTTGATCTCCAATGTATTTTTTACCACTTTCAGAGTTCTCATATGAGGGTTTACCAGTTTAGCTTGCTCGAAGACTACATAACCTTCTCCTTGTTGCTTGATATCTACAGTAGGAACCTCAGGAAATCAATGACCCAAATCAAGTTCCATTATTCTTGATGGATGCGACAGGAACCTTCACTAATCCACTAACTAGATCACCTCCAAGATGCCTTTTAGCTACATAAACCCTGCACATTTTAGGAGTTCCATTTCACTTGGGTATGGTACAACTTTCACATTTATGATGCATGGAATCCATCTTCTCACTAAAGAAATTACATAGGTCATGCTTCTTAACTATGAAAGTTACATTTTAGCAGATCCAATCTCCTCAAGGGCCGAACGTGCCCCATTTGCAAAAGGATCTAGATGTATCTATTCCATTTCATCAATAATACACATCTAATATCTATCTTCTATCAATATTTTCATAGGATCTATGCTACTTACTTACTGTAGAATGGAGCTCATGTTGCATAACATGAGTAATACCAACATGCCTATTGGTTGCATGGATCCTAACCTTTGTAGTAGGTCCATTTGCAAAAGGATCTAGATGTATCTATTCCATTTCATCAATAATACACATCTAATATCTATCTTCTATCAATATTTTCATTGGGTCTATGCTACTTACTTACTGTAGAATGGAGCTCATGTTGCATAACATGAGTAATTCCAACATGCCTATTGGTTGCATGGATCCTAACCTTTGTGGTAGGTCCATGTTTCTAGGCCACTGTATTTCTTCCACAAGAGTCAGTTGAGGTTACAACTAACTTGCCTCTCAAATGTACCACATTGATACATGAAATTTTGGTAATGGTACCCTAACGCGAAGATTGCCCCCAAGAGGTTTTTTGGTAACTCCAGTTTGCTTGATAGTGTACATGATTTCTTTGAACTAGTTTTTGTTCCTAATTCCATGTTTTGTGCTTGATGCCATGTTATATATTTGTTTTGAGGTATCTTGTCAGGGATACATGCTCTCTCCTCTTCCATCATGTGAATTTTCCGTAGAAATGTATAATAAGAGTTCAAGTTCTTCCTTATATTGTTCTCAATAGAAATTTTCTTACTTCAATTTTCAAGTGAATGCTTTTCTGACAAAATGATACAATTTTTCATTTCTATTTTTGTCTAATGGGAACAACATTTGTATCTATTGAAATTTAGTATATTTAATTTCTAATGAGTGATATAAATTTTTTCTATTCTTTTTTAAACTCTTGACAATGCATTTTCATCAATTACAAGTTTTTTTCCCGCATTTGTCATTAACATTTTATAATTTGAGTTAGGAATCATACTTATATATATATATATCCTGTTGTTGGTGTGGATCTACAGTTTTAAGATAATAGTAGATGTCTAGAAATTTGTTCTAACCAACATGTTAGGACTGATCCCATGCTCAGTTGAAACTTTATCTTTTGCTCAAATGCACCTTCAATCTCACTTAAGAGATTTCTTTAGATTGTAGGAGGAGTTGGTGTAATGTGATTAAAGAGCCTCTTGTTTCTACATTTCCATAGAGATAGACAGACATTGGTGTATAGCAGAAGGTCACTAATATTTTTGGGATCAAGAAATCAATTTAGGATAGTTATTAAGGAGTTAGTGTGTGACCTTGAGTTCACAGGGGAAAATTTAACATGGGACTACATTGCACAATATCAGTGAACTTAAAAATGAGATGCAGAAGATTCTCTGGTCATTGTCATATACCTCACACCTATCATCTAGGAAGATGTGCCTATATTGAAGGTTTGGTTTTTTGGGAATTGGGCTTGAGTAGCACCTCCATAGGAAATGTTTTAGTTTAGATGGAAGGTTAAGATCCCCGATTTGGGCCCAGACAACAATCATTTGAGATGTATTCATGGAAGTCCAAGTAGATGTGTGGCTTAAAGAGTCCAAACAGTAAGAACTTTTGACTTTATAACATCCATTCAGGGACAAATAGCTATATAGTTAATTATATTGGTTTGGGAAGGGGTTATATTCAGAACTCTGGTCTTGTCTTCATCTTCCACACTATTGTATATGTATCTCCTCTAGTAACCTGTAGTGCATGTCTTTATCCATAAGTCTAAAAACTTCCTTTGTGAGACTTATTAATTAGATTAAAAAATTGACTCCACTATACTATGAGCTTCAAATATAGAACTAGGTCGTTCAGTGAGAACTTGACCTCTTTGTAACTGCAAATTTGTCAGCCATTTATTGAAGCTTCACAGTACCATAAGAGAATCCAAACCCATAAACACATTTGAATTCACCCTTTGAAGGGTATTAATCCATTAATGCACATTTGAATGGTCAAAAGCATTTGACTTCAACCCAAACTATTGAGTACAATTGATAAGTTTTCAGTGATATGCATTGCATACACTGCACAAGAGCTGTAATACAACCTATTATAGCTTTATTCTTTACACTCGTATCCTGGATGGTAGCTTGAATAGTAGTGTACTGATTTGGAAAGCAATTGGGCATATCTTTTTCTATTGTTGTTAACAATAATATTTGAATGTCATGTTGACCTTGCTTTAGAAAATTTTTAAATTAGTGAAAGTCCTAAAGTTCATTTTGAGTTGTGTTATGTGTTTTTTGAAGAATGATGACCAATGAGCTTAGTTTCTACATCCTGATCTCAGCTTAATTATTGCTAATAGTCATTTTACTAGTGTGAATGCAGAAAAGTTGAAGGACATAGACAACTACCATTCTTATGGTTTATATCTTTGCATTGTACTTGAAAAAATGCTGACTCTGCTTCCTCTTCACCAAAGAGGCCATGCTCAAATGACCTAAGGACAAACCCTTGCTAAGGATAATAGAGGAGGTAGAGAAATTTGGAAATGGTACAGGGATGATAGTTGGTGTTGTGAAAATAGTCATTCTGGCTGGTAGTACATTGGCATAAATCCATAGAGAGAAAACAAAACAATATGAAGTGTCAAGAAACATTTAATTAAGTGGGGCATCCTTTGCCTTATTCTAAATGGTTAATTATGGTTGAATGAACATGTGTTTAGCTTGCAGCTCGAGCTGGTCTATGTGTTTATCACAGAGGAAAGTCTTTTTTGGGATACATGTTGGGGATATATGTCTACTACCCTGAGACTAATGACTATAGCATATCTTCTATAACAACCAAGATAGAGTGATAGACTTTCAAGTGAAATACTCATGATGAATGCTAAGAAGTCAGACTTTCATGAAAATTAAAGGGAACTGTTGTTTCTCTGTGCATTGGCATGACTTGTATGAAAGGGGAGGTAGAAGTGGGGAAAGGGATATTCTCTAGGGGCAAGGGGAGCCTAAGGTGGTGGCAATACAGCTGGGTTCACCCAAAGAGGAAGTTGAGCTTTAAGAGGGGGCTGGAAGGCAAAACAATGAGGGTGGAAGTATTCTTTGGGGGAAGGAGGGTGGTATATTAGGTAGATGGTTAACATTTGTACTATTTTTTGATGAAAAATATATCATTGAATCAGGGATGACATTGTATCCAGCTGATTATTTGATGCATGGTGTTGAACTTTCCATTTGAAACCATGTGAATATTTTCCTTAAGATAAATATTATTCAACCTTCTACTACCTAATGTGTCATTAGGTGCTTGCTTGGGTTTAGAAAAAGGTTGTTTTTACTGTGTCAAATCACTACCCAAATGGGGAGAAGGAGTCAAATAGAAGCCACATTCCTTGTTCAACTATCATATCAACAGTGGGAATTTACATAGATCAGATTTTTGTATAATGTTAGGTTACAAGGTGATGTTACATTCTTTGTTGTGGTGATTCTATCAACATCTCTTGCTTGACTATCAAGAATTCATGACCATCATATAGATCACTTCAAACTGATCAGATTCATGACCATCATAGCCAACCAGATAACAAAACAAGAACATCCATCAAGAAAAAAAGGGGGATACCACCAACAATTAAGATTAAACCCAATAACTTAGATAGGGATTTACAAAATATGTGGGAGTGAGCATATTTTAAAAGTCTTGATTGTACTTTTTCATACATACAAGCTAGTCAAAAGGTTCACTAGAAATTATTTTCTATTCTGAATAGAAATAAGGTCAACATTAGCTGACACCAAAGCTAGTAACTTTAGGAGATATAGTTTATCGCAGAGGAAAGCCTTTTTTGGCTCAACAAATGTATGTATAAATAGTGTAAGCACAAATACTTCACTTTATTATATGTTTGGATTTGAAATGGTAATGTATTAGACAAATTTTCTCAGACCATAATATACTATGTAGTGATACTTTACTCTCAGTTAATAATGTTTGGAATAGAGGTAATATCACATTAGATGGAAATTGTATAAAGTCATTGGTTTGGGAGCCATTGTCATGGTGGAAGTCTTGTTTATATGTCCCCACAAGTCTCCTTCAAAGGGAAGATGGCCTACTTCATGGTAAAATCTCCTTCTTGTAGGAGTCTGATGATTTATATATTTTGAAAGATACAATTTCAAAGGTCTTCAAGAGAATAATATAGATGTCTCTTTAGTCTATTAGTGATTGGTCTATCAAATGGATTCTCTCTGTTGTATTGAAAAAAACTGACCCTAATATTTGTTTTCATATTCTTGTTGACCAAAACAAGTGTAAGCATGTAAGTTAGATCTGAGTACAAGTTAGTAAACATAGTTTCATTTTCACAATACAAGTAAACAAGAATTTGAATGATGGTAACTGAGATTTAACACTTGAACGAAGAATGTTTTTTCTTAGATTTATAGTGATTACATTTTCTAGAAGAGTAATGTGGGCACACTCTCATTTCAGTCTAAATGTTTTCTTTCCATTTCAGTTCTAAAATAGGGAATAGAAGTAACAGTGCTATGAATTCTTCATTCTGACTATGTTTAGTGATACAGAGTACTTTATGGAATTCTTATTTTGAACACTATGTTAGCACTTAGTACACTATCGACCAATAGTAGGTGTTGTAGCATATGTTTTTCTCTTAAGTCTTCTACAAACGTACTAATCATCCAAATTGGTTTGAGTTACTAAAACAAATCTCAAAGGAAAATCCAGCTGAAAGAAAAAATATGTCTGCTGCTATGAACATTATTAGACAATTCATGTGCTACCCTATTGGCATCTTCACTCACGTATACCACTATAAAGGAAAAGAACTGATTCCCTAGGTTCTTTATATCAAAAATCAGGTTTTCTACATGATATTGCCTTCCTTCTTTATACAATGCTACCTTCACGATGATCTTAGAATTTAGTTCAAAAATGATATTTTAAATCTGCATCACTTTTTCCCATATTCATCCCTCTCTTGCTGCTGTTGCATTCTCCATAGTAAATGCATAACTTTTGCAATTGATTTACCTACCATTGTAGTGATCTCCCATACATTGTAATTGTGTCAGGTTACATGATATCCATTTGGTTCTCTACTGGTCTTATGTGATCTACATTGCTTTGTTGTCCCCTTGGAAATAGATTTGACGGGAGATTGGTGACATGCACATAGCCAATGCTTAGTTTTCTTGGTGAACATTGGGTGTAAAAGAATTCCATTACAGAGATGATTAGGGACCTGTACATGCTTCACAATTTAAATATCACTTTTTCTGAGATGACATCCATCACTCTAGTCAATAACTATTGGTGTACTTTAGTTTGACCCCTGAAACAAAATAGAAGGTTAGCTTGTGGAATTTTTCTATGTTTCTTGGGGCTTTGGTATGCTAACATTGTAGATGGGTGCAATGACAATGTAAATCTATGGAATTGCTATGTAAAAGTTCCTGTTTAGGATCACTCTCCATCCTCACAAACCAAAAAGAAATAGGATGTGTCCCAACTTCAGCATTGAGCTATTCTCATCAGACCAAGCAAAGTCTGAAGTTATCTAGGAATCATCAATGGTCTTATATAAATGTGGTCTAAATACCATATTGCTGACAGGATGAATGAGTCATCTATTTAATACCTCACTTAGATACCATATTGCTGACAACATTGTGCCATGTTGTTACCATTTGACATTCTCATATGCATAGCGCCTTCTACTTTCGATAGACCAGAGAGACATCATCATAGATTAAGTTATAAGAAAACCTTCACAATACAGAAGGGAATGTGCTTGATACTTTTGTCATACGAGCCACCAAACCATAATAGTAGGCTTCTATTATCATCTTGATGTTGACTCATATGCCTTCTGGTATCTACTAATGGCTATGTATCTTCAACATGAGGAAGATTGCACGTACACTAGGATACACAGGGAACTTACAAAGCTGGAAGTTTTCAAATTGTTGCATCAAAACCCACATTCACTTCTATATATGCCAATGAAGATCAAATTAATTTCAACCTAGTGAAGGGTGATCCTCTACGTAAAGGCTCCTCATCAAATCTTCATGCCTCCTCATCAAACGAGACCTATGTAAACATAATGACTTGGTGTCACAATAAGTAAGAATTGTCATATTATATTGTCTTCAAAACCAGAACACTACATGCCTGGTTTACTCCAACAGTAAGTGTAATAATTACTAGTAAAATGTATCAAATTTTCCTTTACAGTTTTTTG
This sequence comes from Alisma plantago-aquatica, assembly GCA_963693085.1. Classification (NCBI taxonomy): domain Eukaryota; kingdom Viridiplantae; phylum Streptophyta; class Magnoliopsida; order Alismatales; family Alismataceae; genus Alisma; species Alisma plantago-aquatica. The sequence continues at coordinate 529,099,663 of OY856415.1, forward strand.
AGCAATTGGTTTATACATTGCATTCTTTCTATTATTGTGTGGCTAGTTTTATTGTTGCCCTAATTGAATCAAAGTGAGATGCAAATGATTATGTGGATTTTCCTATAAACGAAGATGATTGTTGTACATGATCTTCTCTCCATGTATTAAACACCTCTCTTCTCATGCCTCCTTGCTTAAGCTTTCTAATTATAATATATTGAATTGAATAATCTCTGAACATGTAACAATAATATCTCATTCATTTGTGTTTTTCCATATGTTAACATGATCTGCTCTCCATGCATTAAACACCTCTCTTCTCATGCCTCCTTGCTTAAGCTTTCTAATTATAATATATTGAACTGAATATTCTCTGAACATGTAACAACAATATCTCATTCAATTTCTGTTCCCCTCCTTTTCCTGACTACCAAACATAGCCATCAGAATATAGATTTGGAGTGACATGAGAAGGGATATGATAATAAGTTTGGCATGGGAAGATGATGTTAGCTGACATGGGAAGGGCTAAGATAAGAAGTTTGTACATCACTGATAGACATGAATCCATATAATATCGGTTACACATGACTTAAACTTGAACTGTGTGTGTTACTGTCATATAGTTCTACAACTAGCTTATCAAGTGATTACTAATTCATAAAACAAGTATTTATAAGTATACATTCCACTACTCCATCCCATGATTGGTATTTCATGTTTTAATATAGAAACAAAAATATGAAGCCAATGCCTATACAACTTGAATAACTATTTGGATCAAGTCATTTCCGGATTGTGTAGATCTTTACAGAAAACACATAATTCAGATCTGAAATATGACACCTTTTTTTAAGGCTTACTTGGATAAAGTATCCCCTTTTTTACTTTTAGCTATGGATGATGATATGGTACATGATCTTCAAATCTTACATTGATGCCTTGCAGGACTAGAGTGTGTAGAGTCATGCTCCATACCCTATCATGTGCCTTACATCCTTGAGTGCTCCTTACTATCTGGCTATGTCCTCTCCTATTAGTGGAAAATAGGGAGAAGGAGAGGATAAGAGCAGAAATGATGCAAAAGTTAGTATACCATATCTTTTTGGATATGGTATTACCTAAGAATCCACTTATTAGAATTTTATAAAAGAATATATAACAATGTATCATCTATGGCATTATTCCAAAATGAATATGAGTTGTTGAATTGTCATACCTAGGTCCTAGGTAGGCAAGTCATTTATACGTTCTACATCAGCAATAGAACTGGCAAAATAGTTGTACATATACAAAATCTGGAGGCTTGTATAATCTTTGAGATGTGAATATTCTTTAAGAAGAGGTACTGATTGTGGCTTCTAAATGTTCATTTTAATATATTGAATCTCAAATGGATAACTATGTTGTTGGTAGGTACTCTACTGAGGATACTGATCATGTTTTTCATCTAGCCTGGACCGCTGAGAACTAAGATTTTGCTGTAGGATGGAAATTTATAAGACTTACGAGCTGTATGATGGCGAGAAAAGTTCATCTGAAAGGGTGTTTGGGTTTTCTTTTGGAAAATGTTGCCTCAAAAAGGTATTTCAGACACCTTTTTGTTCGCCTAGTGATATGTGGTGATGATTGTTTCATTATGTAATCTAGGCATTTAGATAAACTCAAAATCGTTCATCTTCAAGGGTGTGCACCTCTATTGCTAGCCGGAAGGCAAGCTACCCATCCCGCACCATTGGAACCAAGGCACTAAAAGTCAGTCTCTATGATGTTGGGTAGAAAATCAAACTAAATCATGGAATAGAACTAAACTAAACAATATATCATTTGGTTTGACGAGTCAAACCATTAAGCAACAATTGTGGAATAGAACTAAACTAAACAATATATCATTTGGTTTGACGATTCAAACCATTAAGCAACAATCTATTTCAACAAAATTGATCTGTCTAAACTGTTAGAGAAGTTTGTTCCTCATATCATTTTTGTTTCCCTTGACATCACGTCTGCATTATGTAAAGTTAGATTTTAGTTTCTATATTTGCTTCATTCAAATGGTTTATAGTTTTGGTGTGCATTATGACAGCATTGCACTAATTACTCATGTTTCCCTTGGCCGTAGTACTCTTGTTGCGTCTAGCTTGTTTCAATCAGCTGCATCTTCTTAATGGGATAGTTTTTCACTCACACACATATCAATTCTGATAATATATCAATGAGATAATTCATTTACTACTAATATCATAATTAATTTTCATAGTAGGTTCACTCTTTATTAAGCTATACATTCACATATATGAAAATTTCATGAGTAGATTCCCTGATATGGGAATGCATATATTAGTTTGACTATTTTCAGCTCATCATTTGGCTCCTGCCATAAATTGAGCGTCATTGGGGGGTGTCAATTGGTTCTCGTTGAAGTAAAATAACCAAAGCTATACCAATACAAATTATTGGAAGAGAACCTTTAGTATTTTGTCCATTTTAGTAACAAAATTTGTGTCACATACTCTCTATTGGAATTGTAAATGTAGAATTGATCCATCCTTCTACTATTTCATCACTTGTGATCACATGATCTATACTTTTCTGCTGCCATTTTTTCCATGTGACATTCTGAAAACAACAATATATATTGTGATATTCTGTTGTAGTTCTTTCCAGAACAAAATTCTTCTATAACTATATACTACAGATGTTAACAATTTTCCCTCCCCACCAATGCTATATGGAGCTTTAGTAGCACTTCTCTGGAATTTATAATGATGATATGGAACTTTTTGCATGATTTTGATCAAGATATACTTCCTTTTGTCTATTAGAAGTAGTTATCTGGAAATTTGTGTATAGTTGTTGTTTGTACATGCCATGTATATTAATATGGGTTTTGCTAAGCACATTCAGATTCATCTCTTATCAACTGTGTGCATTTTTATTGTTTTCATAGGTCAGCCTTCCATTACAACATCTCCTTGACGTTATGTTCTTTGTTTTTGGTTTTGCAACCCAATTATTGGCGTTAAATCCTTACTATTATTTTTCCTATCCTAAGAACTAGTTAAAATTTTAGATAATGAAAGAACAAAAGGTGTAAGGTTCTGATTCAATCTCTTAAATATTACAATATTAAATGCCTACTATCATTTCTCTCATCACCTCATTATTCTTACATGTGTTTTGGGATTATGAAATGCCCTTTATTTTTGCAGGTCAAGATAATATATGGGACAAACCATAAAATAGAGAGACGGGACAAGTAATTCTTTTACAGAAAAAGACTACTATTTTGTATGTCTAGTACAAGATGTAGGTTCTGGATGAGATGCATGATTCTATGAACATCTATGAAGGTATGCCACATTCTAAAGGCCATGTCCAATAGATATATCCTTACTGAATATGCTTCTCCAGAGTTTTCTAAATCTTCATTTCATATATGATGTAATAAGAGCATTCAATGAACCTTTTCAAATGGAACCAGAAGATCATAATGTGCATATAGTATTGGTTGTTTTGTAAAATTTATCTAGAGAGTATGATAGAGAAATGTGACAGATGGATATGGATCTAAACCTTAAGCCACATGAAAACTCTGTGGAATAAACTTAGAGCAAACCAAGCAAATATTGTTCCTAGTATAGACGCCATATTAGACTCTACCCACTCTAGTCCTGCAAGGCATCAATATAAGATTTGAAGATCATGTACCATATCATCATCCACAACTAAAGGTAAAATGAAGAATATTCTATATGCTCATGGACTCGAAGAATATTTCCTATAGGACTATTGTAGTTTCCAACTGGTATTCGAAGAGGCATTTGGATGTTTTGCAGCTAAAGTTCTCTGTTATACTTTCTAACTAAACATTATTGAAAATGATGGCCATTAGTGGCAAGTATTTCTTTCGTGGATCTCCCCTTCTTATTATATGGTTATTTCATCCTTGCACTTTCAAATTTCTTTATGAAGTTTGCTAGAGTCTGGAGCTGTATTATTGTGTATCCTTGCCATATTCCTACATGTTTTAAATATGTCTGTCACTACATGGTGTGAGGTGATTTATATTCCCATCCATGTTCACCGCTCTCACATTTGCCACTTCCTATTTGTTTTAGTTTTTCTTGATTGGTTGTGTGAAATAGGGTGCTTGCTATAAATTGATATGCCAGTGAACTAAAAACATTGAATGGCTAAGTTGTCATGTTTGACAGTCGTGAATAAGATATCCTTTTGTAGTAATCAGAAATTTTTTACACGACTCCTCTAGTTTTTTATTGGTAGTTTATAAAGTATTTAGATGTTTTGTAGCTATATTTCTCATGTCAGCACATATCTTCTAACAATGTATATGATGGCCTTTGGTGGCAACAATCAATTTACCCCTTCCAAATAGTACTTTCATGTTGCACTGTGTTTTTTTGAAGTCTGATTTTGACCATTTTTTCATAAATACAATATAGGATGGAGTCAGTAACTACATGTGGCCGACCTCATTATGCATGCCTTGAGCAACTATTTGAACTCTATTTGTATTTCCAGTTAATGGCAATCGGTCCAAATGCTTTTAAGACTTTATATCGACTACTGACTTTGAGCATTGGTTATGGTTTGACGTTAGTATTCTCCTATTGATTATGCATTTTTCTCCATTATTTGTAACTTTATTGTTCACTATGACCTTTTTTGCAGGTCAGGTTATTCGATGGAAAGAATGATTTCAGAGAAGGCCTTGGTATCACATCTTCGTCCTAGACAAATTGACCCATCGCATAACCTTGATTGGAAGTGTTCACGTACATGAGAAAGGTAAACTATACAATAATTTCATTGGCTTGTTTTTCTACATGTTTTCTCAAAATTAGTGTCATACTCTCTTACTTGCACCTACATAACATAGATTATGTTACTACATGTTAAGTTGTAGTTGGCTGCCATATCTCTTGTACAAGAACAACTGCCACAACAAAAGGAAGAGAGGATAAAGGAATTCTCCAATATATAGTCTCAGATTGACAAAATATGTGATGAGATATATAAAAAAACCCTCAAATTTGGGGACCAGGTGGAACTGCCAGTTGTTGATGAGAATGATTTGTCTTTAAAGAAGTTGAATGAATATCAATATTAATTGCAGGAGATTCCTATGGACAATGAGAAGCAGAGCATGGAGAAGTTCTCTATTTTCAATCAAGAAGATCAAACTTAGTAGTCTTTCTCTTCTTATGAGTTTATCAACATCATCATGTCCTGACGTTACAAGTGGTGAAATTAATACAAAAGAACACATGATCATGTGGTATAGAGTATGTAGTGGATAGAGGCAGTCAGAAGAAGATATTGTATACATGTATCTTTTTTCCATTCATATTGTAAAACAGGGGCTAGGTTAATGTCCTCCCCATGTATACTCATTGTTCAAATAAAAATAGAAGTGTGATTGTTAACATTATACGCACAACTCGATCTTGATCAATATTCATTTTTTGTTCTTTTTGAAAACCCCTCTACATTGGTAAGCTACTGACTGGATACATAATGTCTCTCACTACATATGTATGTGTAGTACATGATGTCTCTCACTACACACTAGCTATAATTACAAGTGTTGTAAATTCTACTTTTTTCTATACATGAACTACATATACAAATTGTAACCAATGTCATTTCCCCCTACATTTAATAGCTACAAGTAGAATTGTAGTCATATATTTAGCTACAATGGAAACTACATTTTTATGTGTAAGGACATCTTTTACCTACAATTAGGGTTACATATGAATTTGTAGCTAAAGTAATAACTAAATACAAATTTGAAAAATGTAGCCTAAACAATTAGCTACACGGGTATTAGCTTCATTTTCTAAATGTAAGGATAAATGTAGCCAAAACGTTTAGCTACAAATTTTGGGGTTTTCGCTACAATTTTTTTTGTAGTTAAATACCATATTTTTTGTAGTGTATGTAGGTAGAAAATGAGTTCTAGGGGAGTGTAACCACATGCTACAACCACAACCTAGGTATATATAGGTGGTATGGAAGCACTAAGTTAAGTGGGGTAGTTTGGGAAAATTAGTGTAGAAAAGTGTAGGGTTTGGGTGGTAGAATGGCCATGCTAGGAAGCACAATCATGGTAGAACGACCGTTGTAGGAGATAATGGCCATGGTGGTGAAGTGGAAAATGTCAAGGTGATTTAAGGTAAATGAGGGATTGTAGCATGGCCATGTTGGGCAGCACAGTCATGGCGAGGGCTATGTAGCATGGCCATGCTAGGAAGCAGGGTTGTGGTGGGTGAGTTGGGGACTTGATTGTTCTGTTGGGTGCATGAGTTCTGACTTTGGCTGACACAACTGTTCTAGTTGGCACAACCATGTGGGGTCTTCTTGAGATGGTCGTGTTGACTGGATGATTAATGCATATTCATCATGGAATTCAACTATCACTTTGAAACAAATTCAACTCCATATATATAGTTTCTCACCCATTAAATACCAATGTGAATCATAATGACCAAATCAACTTAATTGATTCAATTATCAAGGTTTTAACTAAATATTGTTCATTTAATGCAGGTTTTGACAAAGCTTAACAAGCAGGCAGGGTCTGCTTTCATCTCTGGCTCAGGTCAAGAAATCTAACCAAGTAATTCCATCCATGCGGTCCCAAGACCGTTTGGGTCTATGCGGTCCCAAGACCATTTGAGTAGCAGAGACCATTTGGAAGTATCACTAAGCCACAAGGGATCGAGCAGTGCATGAACTCAAGATCGCGAAGCAGAGTCCTGACCATGGCTGTGGTGGTCCAAAATGGCCGTGGTCATCTACCATCACCACGATCGTGTGACTTGGCCACGACCGTGGTGGGTCTTCCCCAACGCCTGGCTTCATACTCGCCATGCCCGTGCAAGGCGGCACGGCCATGTGGCAGCTACCTCACCATGATTGTGGTGTCTCACCACGGCCATGGCACGATGCCATCAGAGTCCAAGTTCTCACCCACCACGCCCGTGCAAGGCAACACGGCCGTGGGACAGCAGCATCACCACGACCGTGGTGCCTCAAACACGGCCGTGGTGCATCGTCCCCTACCTTCCGACGCCACTGACCTACTAGTTCAAGCTTCCATTTCCTCCCCCGCGGTTGCAGCACCTCCGCACCTGCTACCTACAGCCACGCCGCCACCATGGAAGGGCCGCAAGACCCACATATGTGTGGATCACTGAGCTTTAAGAAGAAACCTTTGCTTACAAGACCGTATGGCCTAGGATTCAAGGTCGTTTAGACGTGATCCAGCAGACCAAATCGGTTGAGAAAAAGGAAACCATAGAGATCATTTGAGTTGATGACTATCAGGATTGTTTGGAGGATTGCAACGAGGTCGATTGGACAAAATACTAGCAGACCGTTTGCTGAAGTAGAGATCGTTTGGCTGAAACGGAAGACCGTTTGCCAAAGTCAAAGATGAAGACCATTTGTTGATTAAATGGTTTGCAAACAATTTGCTGCTGCCAATCAATGAAGACCGTTTGATCTATGCACATGAAACCGTTTTCTCTCAAATGGTCTCCAGACCGTTTGGTAGCAAACGGTCTCCAAACCGTTTGGAGAAGATATTTCCAGGACCATTTGGTCTATTTCTACAGACCATTTGGGGCTGTTTTAAATGAAACCATTTGGTCTTTTTTTATCCAAGACCGTTTGGGGTCGATCCTATGCCTATAAATAGGACCCCAAAGGTCCTCACTTGGACATCGGTTCCGGGATGCCGACAGGCTTCCTGTACATAGCTCCGATCCAAATCCAGTGTCGTCCGTGCCAGCTTCATTCCACCTACTGCCCGTGTTGCAACCAAGGAGGCTGAGGAGAGAAGGAAGACGGAGCGAGGGGGACTGTCCGGTCTATCTTGGAAACTCCCATTCACATCTAGATCTTCTCTGACACGACGTAGAAGGCCTTATCTTCTTCATCGGGCTGCGACTACCTTCTGCACCGAGTTCATGGCGGATTTCTCTCTCTTTCTCATTCTTCTTATTTCTCACATCATGAGCGAGTAGTACCTTTTCGCTGGGGTGCGTGAACTAGCCCCGCTGCCCATGCAAATCATGTTCTTTTGTTAAACTCTCCATGGCAATGTATATAACTTTCCATTTCGTTATTAGTTGGTACATTCATAGTTGATTATCTACTTGCTTTCGTCTTGTTCTCTCATATATTGTGAAATTTTCTATATGTGGGATAGAATGGCGGTTTACAAAGTTCGACTCTTTGACAAGAACTTCTGATAAGATTCCTTGAGGTCATAAGTGCATGATCCATGAGGGGACGAGACATCGTAAGTGCGGTTTTGTTAAACATCCCTCAGGGAGGACCACAACCTTAGTTGGATTTTGTATCGTCTTTGTTTATCGTCGATGTTAGTTCGTAGATCTATCACCTGTTTGCTTATCGATTAATGTGGTTGACTCCCAAACTAGAAATAGAATGGGATTTCTTCGGAGCCGTAAGTAAGTGATCCGGTTGGTGACGAGACATATGATGCCTAAGGTGATGCTTACGCGAACCTAATGCCCTCACGGGGGGTTCTGCAACAACTCCAGTTGGATTGATATATTTTTCCTGGATTGTTGCTTTGGAATGTGTTTGCATGTGTAGCGGTGGTGAAACTCGATACCATCCCAGCGATTCCATATCATTGATCTAAACCCAACTTTAATTCATCTTTTACTTTCTTGCAATTAGTTTAAGTAACCTCAAATCAACCAATCGTTCTAAATATTAGTTTTACTTGAGCTAGATTCGACTGACAAGGATTCTTAAAAAGGTTGTCCTTTGGGTTCGATCCTTAACTATACTGTGATAAGACTCATCCGCTTGCGGGTGGTATTATTGCACTTTGGTTTTGGTAAAATCTCAGGGATTTCAACCCCGAGTGAGTTTGTTAGTGCGTTCAAAAATACCACGTCAAATTCTGGCACCGTTGCCGGGGACAACGCAATCAGTCAGTCAAACCTAGTTCTTATAAGAATAATCTAGGATTTTGCTTTTTCTTTTGAAATAATCGATCATCTACTTGAATTTGACTCTACTTTGTGGATCTCATTTTCAAAATCTTTCTATTTTCAGGTACAACCCAAGGCATAGTGTATGCACCGTTCGGACAGCCCCGAACTCACAACGAGCTTTGATCCTGAGATAGACAGAACTTTCCATCATCAGATCAGAGAGAATCAAGCAAGGATGGCTCATGCCATCAATGCACAGAGAGAGAGGCTCATGTAAGAAGCCAGGGCTGCAGTTTAGCAGGAAATCCTAGCAGCACAAGCAGCAGTGCAAGTAGCCGAACTAAAAAAGGATCTTAGAGAATTCTCAATCCCGAAAGATGCAAATGTTCATCATCCAGTACAACCTCCTCCCATCAATGCTGCAAATTTTGAGATTAGGTCACATTAGATCACATTGCTTCAAAACAACCCTTTCTATGGCAAACAAGCGAAAGATAGCCAAGAACATCTTCTGAGATTCATCGATCTATATGCTATGACAAAGCAAAATGGAGTCACTGATGATGCTATTCGACTCCGTCTCTTCAAGTATTCCCTTGCTGATAGATCCATAAGTTGGTACAATTCATTGCAAAGTGAAATACCCATCACCACATGGGAACAACTCCAAAATGTGTTTCTAGAAAAATTCTATCCTCCATCTCTCACATATGAAATTAGGGGCCGGATAACAAATTTCACTCAAGTCCTTGGAGAAACTCTCGCTGAAGCATGGGATAGGTACAAAGAGCTTCTACGCAAATGTCCACACCATGGAATTCCCAAAAACCAACTCATTGAGATTTTCTATAGGGGTGTGGATGATGATATTAAGAGGTTTCTAGATTCCTCATCTGGAGGAAACTTCATGCATCAAAGTTATGACAGTGCATGGAGAGTCTTTACCCTGGGAGCAGAAAATCAAGACAATTGGGGAAGATATGTAGGTAAAGGAGTCTTGAAGGTAGCTATGGCCGAAGCTATTCCTGAGTACAACTCTATCGCTGAAACCTTGAAGGTCTTAGTTGCCAAACAAGACCATATTGAATCATCTCTAGCTGCTATTGGAAGAGGACATTCACCCACTTGGCAACCAGAACAGGTCAAGTCCACTTCCCTACTCTGTGAAGCATGTAAGAGCACCGATCATTCCACTTTATCATGCAATGTTCTCTATGACGTTGTACTGAGCAATGTATGTGGACAAGGAGATAATGGTCAGATGGAAAATCTTAATGCTATCAACACTATTCCTGGGCAAAGTTATTACAATCTGAATCAGAATAGGAATCACCCAGGTTTTCAATATGAAAACCCCTCTGGAGCAGTAAACTCGCATCAATTTGGTTCAAACAATCAATCAAGAGGCCCACCAGGATTCCAGTATAATCAACAACAGAATTTTGGGAATCAAGGAAATTTCAAGGGGAACTTTAAGAATAGGAACTACAACAATGATCAAAACAACTCTCAGTATTAGAATCTTAATCAACAGCAAGGACAGCAAGCAGGACACGTCTCTTCTGATGACAAACTATCAGCCATTGAAAAGATGTTGCAAACTCAGCAAACCATGATAGCTAACCAACAAGCTCAATAGAAGGCTATTGAATCTCAATTAGCTCAACTTACAGCTAGCATAAAGCCACCTGCTGGAGTCTTTGCCGGCCAACTCGAGAACAATCCTAAGCATCTTGAACAGTTGAAGGCAGTCACCACCAGGTCAGGAAAAGATTATTCGGATCCCCCTGTAGAGACACCTGTGGTTATTATAGACGAAAATGAACCTGTGATTGTCCAAAACTCAACAACACTAGAGTCTCACTCAAAAGAAGATAAGACAGATAAGGGAAGTCTTGAGAAATCTACTGATGAAGAAATTGAAACACCAGAACCTGATATTCCTATATATAAGCCTCATATACCTTCCCAGCCCGTCTAAGACAAACGAAGCTCGATACTAGATTCAATAAGTTTAAAGAAGCTATGAAGACACTTCATGTTGATATACCCTTTTTGGATGCTCTGGATGAGATACCAGCCTGGACTAAGTACCTAAAGTCACTCCTCACCAGGAAGTATATAACTAAAGAATATGAGACAGTAAAACTGGCTACAACTACATCGGATATCATATTGAGCAAGATGCCAAAGAAACAAAAAGACCCAGGATCCTTTGGAATTTCATGTCACATTGGCGACTCATCATGCAAGAAAGGATTGGCAGATCTCGGTGCAAGCATCTCTATTATGCCACTTAGCCTATGCAAAAGACTAGTGTTTGTAGAATTGCTTCCTACTGGTATGACTATACAGCTTGCAGACAATTCGATAAAACGTCCGTTAGGGATCCTCGAAGATGTCCCAGTCAAGGTGGGCAAGGACACATATGTTCCATGCAACTTTGTCATTATGGACATAAAAGAAGACGCTAGATATCCTCTCATTTTTGGTCGACCGTTCCTCGCCACTGCAAGAGCCCTGATAGATGTTGAAGCTGGTACCTTACTGCTCAGATTAGGAAAAGAAACTCTTGAATTCAAAGTTTTTGAAAGTATGAGAAGACCAAGTATGCAGGAAGAAGTCTATCTGAATGACTGCATTGAAAAAATGTCACTCCTGACTCAAGAGCATCATGAATCAAACGATCCCTTGGAAATTTCTCTAACAAACCCATCAGTAGATGAACCAATCGACGAAAGAGTAAAGGATTGCATCGAATCCCTCGACTCTGCTAAAGAAGATGTCGAAGCCACTAGTGAAGAACTCAAAGCTATCAAAACTACAGAATAAACAAGCAAAAAACAAGAAGCTCCCAAAATGAAACCCCTGCCCGAAGGACTGAAGTACGTGTTTTTAGACAATAACAAGGTTTGCCTAGTTATTATAAATTCTAATCTAACAGTTGAACAAGAAGAGAAACGTTTGAAGGAATTGAGGGAAAGAAAGAAAGCCATCAGTTATAAAATGAGTGACCTCACTGGGGTCAGTCAAGAGCTGTGTATGCACAAGATCCCTATGATGGAAGATCACAAGCCTGCTATTGGGCATCAATGGAAGTTGAATCCAAATATGAAGGAAGTAGTCTGTAGCGAGGTCATTAAATTGCTCACAGCTGGAATAATCTATCTGATATCTGATTCGCCCTGGGTGAGCCCAGTGCATGTAGTCTCGAAGAAAGGTGGAACAACTGTTATACGGAATGAAAACAATGAACTAATCCCCACTCAAACAGTCACAGGGTGGAGGATGTGCATTGATTATAGGAAATTGAACAAGGCAACTCAAAAAGATCATTTTCCAATGCCCTTCCTTGATCAAGTCTTAGAGAGATTGGCTCATCAAGAATATTTTTGTTATCTTGATGGTTACTCTGGATTCTATCAAATACCCATACATCCAGATGACCAAGAGAAAACAACCTTTACCTGCCCATTCGGAACATACACATTTAAAAGAATGTCGTTTGGCCTCTGCAATGCACCTGCAACTTTCTAACGCTACATGGCTGCAATATTTGCCGGTCTCACCGAAACCATTATGGAGGTTTTTATGGATGATTTTTCTGTATATGAAGATTCATTTGATTCATGTATTAAGCACCTCTCCCTAGTCCTCAAACGTTGTGAAGAAGCACATCTTGTGCTAAATTGGGAAAAGTGCCATTTTATGGTAAAAGAAGGCATTGTCCTCGGCCATAGGGTCAGGAATAGAGGAATTGAAGTAGATAAAGCCAAGATTGAAGTGATTTCTAAACTGGCTATTCCAAAAAACGTAAAAGAAATCCGTGCTTTTCTAGGTCATGTAGGATTTTATAGAAGATTCATAAAGGATTTTTCCAAGATAACTAAGCCAATGACGAACTACTACTAAAGGATACTGATTACAATTTCAATGAAGAATGTGTCAAAAGCTTCAACACACTGAAGCAGGCCCTTACTACCACCCCCATCATTAGAGCTCCCGACTGGGACCATCCTTTTGAAATTATGTGTGATGCCAATGATTATGTTGTGGGCACTGTTTTAGGGCAATATATAGAGAAGAAACACTATGTGATCTATTATGCATCAAAAACTCTTGATGAAGCTCAGAGGAATTATGAAACTACCGAGAAAGAACTTCTAGTAGTCATGTATGCCTTTGACAAGTTCAGATCCTACCTAATTGGTTCGAAGGTCATTGTCTACACAGACCACACTGCCATTCGTTACCTTCTGGAAAAGAAAGATGCAAAACCCAAGTTTATTAGATGGATCCTCCTATTACAAGAATTTGATTTGGAGATAAGAGATAAAAAAGGTACAAAGAATGTTGTAGCAGACCACCTCAGTCGCATCCACACTCTAGATACTGAGAAGATTCCAATCAATGATTCCCTGCCAGATGATCAACTAATGAAAGTCTCAGAAATTGTACCGTGGTACTCTGATTTCATGAACTACCTTGCTGCTAGGGTTATCCATCCCCAATGCACCAGGAATGCACGGAAGAAGTTCATGCATGATGTGAAGCAATATCACTGGGATGAACCATATCTTTTTAAACTATGTGTTGATGGTCTGTATAGATGATGTATCGCCGAAGAAGAAGCTCAATTTATTTTGGAACAATGTCACTCAGGACCTGTGGGAGGACATATGAGCTCTAAAAAGACTACTTTAAAGGTTTTGCAATGTGGATTCTTCTGGCCAACCATATCCAAAGACTCTTACAATTTTGTCCTATCATGTGACAAATGTCAAAGAACAGGTAATATAACAAAGAGAGATGAGATGCCACTGAATCTATGGTAAGAAGTAGAGATATTTGATGTTTGGGGGGTGGACTACATGGGTCCATTCCCATCTTCTCATGGATTTTCATACATCCTAGTAGCGGTGGACTACATCTCAAAATGGGTTGAAGCTATACCGACCGTCACTAGTGATTCCAAACTCGTCATCAAATTATTCAAAGATATTATTTTCCCCCGTTTTGGAGTACCACGAACCGTGATATTTGACGGAGGGTCCCACTTCCTTGAAAGAAGCTTTGAAGCTTTATTGAGAAAATACGGTGTACCACATAAGGTAGCCTCACCTTACCATCCACAAACAAGTGGACAGGTAGAGGTCTCTAACCGTCAACTAAAGGCTATTTTGGAAACAATTGTAGGACGCAATCGAAAGGATTGGTCAACAAAAATCAACGACGCCTTATGGTCCTATCAAACTTCTTATAAAACTCCCATTGGGACTACACCTTTTCGATTAATATATGGAAAAGCTTGCCACCTTCCAGTCGAACTAGAACACAAGGCATGGTGGGCAATTAAACAATTGAACTTTGATATGAAAGAAGCAGGCCAAGCCAGGATTCTACAACTCCAAGAGCTGGATGAACTCAGGATGACAGCTTATGAGAATGCATGAATCTACAAAGAACGTACAAAACTTTGGCACGATGGACATCTAAAAAGAAAAGACATACAAGTGGGAGACCAAGTTCTGGTATTCAACTCAAGATTGAAGTTATTCCCAGGAAAACTCCGCTCACGCTGGTCTGGACCATACATCGTCACGAGCATCTCTCCACATGGTGCCTTCTCATTATGGAGTGAAAAGTCAGGTGAATTTGTAACAAATGGTCACCGCTTAAAGAGATATTTCATCTCAACTGACATAGGCACTAAAGCAATGTTGGAACTCACCAATCCAAAAGATCCACCATGAAGCTGAAGGATCTAGTCGAGCCATCGACATAAAACAAAGGCGTTTGTCGGGAGGCAACCTGATCAATAAATTTGTTTTACTTTCATTTTCAAATTAGAATATTTCTTCAATTTTGTTTTTACCTCCTAGTTAATATTTCATTAAATAAAATTAGCATCGCAAGATGCTATTTTAAGATCTAATTTCTCTTTACCTTTGAGATTTTCAGATACAAGGATGTTCGTTGATTAGAACGCAACCACACCTGGTGGTCATTCTGGCATGATTTTTCCCCTCCATCTTGGATTTAGGGTTTTCTCAGGACAAGAAAATCTCTAAGTTCGGGGTGGAGGGTGGGTGGTACGTACCTCACTTTCCACCTACACCCATCCTTTTCATACTTAAGCTTTCACTATCACATTCTTGATAAAAAATTTCAAAATTTCAAAATTCTTTAATGTTTTTCTAAGAGATTGAACAGATACTTGATGAATTTTTGACACCTTTTGACACTTCCTGATTTCATTAAAAGTCACTAATTAATTTGCTATGCATTTTCAATCATTATATCCTCCTTATTCGAAGTAAATCCTCAAAAGGACCACTTTTTGAAACAAGCCCTTTGATTGAAATCATCTTGTGAAGCTTATGATTCCTAACATCATGATACTTTTGCAAAGATGATAAGTGTCTGTCAAACTGATAGGGATCAAACAAATCGTGCTTCCTAACTGATTTGTGGAACAATATCATGGAATCCCCACTGGATCCTCATCAAGTCATTATTTGAGCAGAGTTTGATAGAGAGAACAACCCGATGCACTGAATTGTAAATCAAGTTGCATTCTGATCTGAACTCTCTTCTACACCTCTTCTATCATCTTCATATCCCTCCATTCATAAAAAAGAAACAAAAATAGCCAAATATGTGCCAAACCCTAAGTTTGGGGTGGCACGCCACTTCCCTCTTTATCCGCTTCTTCCATACCCCTAGCAAACAAATAGGGGCGTACCACCAAAATTGCAATCTCGAGTCGAATAGAGGAGAGATTTGCAAACAAAAAGATGCCAAAGCGCACACATAAAGAAGTGCAATCTCGAGTCGAATAGAGGAGAGATTTGCACACAAAAAAATGCAATAAATGAAATTGCAAAGCAAATAAAAATCTTGAGTCGAATAGAGGAGAGATTTACTTCTTCTTCCATACCATCATTCACTCCCTTTTCTACCTAATGGCACAATGATTTCCAACCCTATCCTGAAAAACACCAGTGTCAGATCTAATGCACACTTGTCGTTCCACGGGCATCTCTGGACTCTTACAAAACTCTTTGACATGCTTGTTGTTGGAAAAAGTGAGGAGGAAGTGATACTAAAAAATGAACTCAGGAATGAAGATATGGTAAGATGTGTTTAGTGGTCTCAGGAGGTTGAGATACTGAGTCATATTGAGCAGAAAGAAAATTATCGTGATGTGAAGATGAAGTAATCACATGAATTGAAAGTATTTCATCTGGTGACTATTTTAGATTTTGTGTTACTCGAGGACGAGCAACGTTTAAGTTCGGGGTTTTTTGATGAATGCATATTCATCATGGAATTCAACTATCACTTTGAAACAAATTCAATTCCATATATATACTTTCTCACCCATTAAATACCAATGTGAATCATAATGCCCAAATCAACTTAATTGATTCGATTATCAAGGTTTTAACTAAATATTGTACATTTAATGCAGGTTTTGACAAAGCTTAACAAGCAGGCAGGGTCCGCCTTCATCTCTGGCTCAGGTCAAGAAATCTAACCAAGTAATTTTGTCCATGCGGTCCCAAGACCGTTTGGGTCCATGCGGTCCCAAGACCGTTTGGGTCCATGCGGTCCCAAGACCGTTTGGGTGTATGCGGTCCCAAGACCATTTGAGCAGTAGAGACCGTTTGGAGGTATCACTCAGCCGCAAGGGATCGATCAGTGCATGAACTCAAGGTCGCGAAGCAGAGTCCTGACCATGGCCGTGGTGGTCCAAAACGGCCGTGGTCGTTTGCCATCACCACGACCGTGTGACTTGGCCACGACCGTGGTGGGTCTTCCCCAACACCTGACTTCATACTCGCCACGCCCGTGCAAGGCGGCACGACCGTGTGGCAGCTACCTTACCACGACCGTGGTGTCTCATTATGGCCGTGGAATGACGCCATCAGAGTCCAAGTTCTCACCCACCACGCCCGTGTAAGGAAACACGGCCGTGGGACAGCAACATCACCACGACCGTGGTGCCTCAAACACGGCTGTGGCGCGTCTTCCCCTACCTTCTGACGCTGCTGACCTGCTAGTTCAAGCTTCCATTGCCTCCCCCGCAGTTGCAGCACCTCCGCACCTGCTACCTGCAGCCACGCCGCCACCATGGAAGGGCAGTAAGACCCACAGATGTGTGGATCGCCGAGCTTTAAGAAGAAACCTTTGCTTACCAAACCGTATGGCCTAGGATTCAAGGTCGTTTAGACGTGATCCAGCAGACCAAATCAGTTGTGCAAAAGGAAACCATAGAGGCCGTTTGAGTTGATGACTATCAGGATCATTTGGAGGATTGCAGCGAGGTCGATCAGACAAAATACTAGCAGACCGTTTGCTGAAGCAGAGAACGTTTGGCTGAAATGGCAGACCGTTTGCCAAAGTCAAAGATGAAGACTGTTTGTTGATTAAACGGTTTGCAAACTGTTTGCTGCTTCCAATCAGTGAAGACCATTTGATCTATGCACATGAAACCGTTTGCTCTGAAACGTTCTCCAGACCGTTTGGTAGCAAATAGTCTCCAGACCGTTTGGAGAAGATATTTCCAGGACCATTTAGTCTGTTTCTGCAGACCGTTTGGGGCTGTTTTAAATGAAACCATTTGGTCTTTTTTTATCCAAGACCGTTTGTGGTCGGTCCTGTGCCTATAAATAGGACCCCAAAGGTCCTCACTTGGACATCGATTCCGGGACGCCGATAGGCTGCCTGTACATAGGTCCGATCCAAATCCAGTGCCGTCTGTGCCAGTTTCATTCCACCTACTTCCCGTGTGCAACTAAGGAGGCTGAGGAGAGAAGGAAGAAAGAGCGAGGGGAACTGTCCGGTCCATCTTGGAAACTCCCGTTTGCATCTAGATCTGCTCCGACACGACGTAGAAGGCCATATCTTCTTCATCAGGCTGCGACTACCTTCTGCACTGAGTTCATGGTGGATTTCTCTCTCTTTCTCATTCTTCTTATTTCTTGCATCATGAGCGAGTAGTACCTTTTCACTGGGGTGCGGGAAATAGCCCCGCTGCCCATGCAAATCATGTTCTTTTGTTAAACTCTCCATGGCAATGTATATAACTTTCCATTTCGTTATTAGTTGGTATGTTTGTAGTTGATTATCTACTTGCTTTCGTCTTGTTCTCTCCTATATTGCGAAATTTTCTATATGTGGGATAGAATGGCGGTTTACAAAGTTCGACTCTTTGATTAGAACTTCTGATAAGATTCATTGCGGTCGTAAGTGCATGATCCATGAGGGGACGAGACATCTAGCCTTCGGTGATGCTTCTTTGGTCTAAACATCCCTCAGGGAGGACCACATCCTTAGTTGGATTTTGTATCATCTTTGTTTATCGTCGATGTTAGTTCGTAGATCTATCACCTGCTTGCTTATCGATTAATGCAGTTGACTCCCAAACTAGAAATAGAATGGGATTTCTTCGGAGCCGTAAGTAAGTGATCCGGTTGGTGACGAGACATCTGATGCCTAAGGTGATGCTTAAGCGAACCTAACGCCCTCACGGGGGGTTCTGCAGCAGCTCCAGTTGGATTGATATATTTTGCCTAGATTGTTGCTTTGGAATGTGTTTGCATGTGTAGCGGTGGTGAAACCCGATACCATCCCAGCAATTCCATATCATTGATATAAACCCAACTTTAATTTAGCTTTTACTTTCTTGCAATTAGTTTAAGTAACCTCAAATCAACCAATCGTTCTAAATATTAGTTTTACTTGATCTAGATTCGACTGACAAGGATTCTTAAAAAGGTTGTCCTTTGGGTTCGATCCTTAACTATACAGCGATAAGACTCATCCGCTTACGGGTGGTATTATTGCACTTTGATTTTGGTAAAAGCTCGAGGATTTCAACCCCGAGTGAGTTTGTTAGTGCGTTCAAAAATACCACGTCACTGGCACATCCGTTTTATTGGTGCTGTTGTAGCTTTGTCAACTCTGGAACTTCACTGTGATTTTGGTGTTATTATCACGACTGTTCTCTATCACAACAGTCGTGATGGGGACTTTTCATGCACATCACACTTCAATCTTTGAGATTCATATACACCTTCACTTTAACTTGATCCTTGGATACTAGGTGTATGTTGGGGAAGATTTAGGGCCTTCTTTAGACTCCTCCATGGGTGGACGAATCCTCAAACACCTTCCTTCTCACCTATCAATCCAAGGCGTGGTTCAAGTAACTAAAACATGCAATGAGTCTCAATAAGTGGATTTTGTATAAAACCATTTATTTGGGGAAATAACTTGCATTCTAACATGTCTAAATGTGATTAAAATGCAAGAAGACACAAGGTGAAGCCATAAAATAGGACTTCATCACCACCCAAACTTAAAACATACTTGTCCTCAATTATGCTCCAACTAAATATCTCTTTCGATTCATTCATGAAAATTTTAAGAAAATACAATCATCATGATGTATAATGGAAAAAGTGAGTTCACATGTGAAATTAGGCATGCAATCCACTACTCTCTGTTCATTTTCTATTTTCAAGTGTGAATCAAGCACAAGAACAAAAACTTCAAATATGGAATACCATTCACACATGCAAGAGACACTACAAAAAATGGTCTTTAACTACAAAAATAACTGTAGCGAAAACCCCATATTTTGTAGCTAAGGGCTTTAGCTACATTTTTCTTTACATATAAAAAATTTAGTATATGATCGTGTATGGAATTCCTTAAGCTACATTTTTTAAATATGTAGTTAAATAAACTATTTGCTACAAATACAAATGTTGTCCAAAATTTATGTAATGAAGTGAAAACACCTCCTTACTAAAAATTTGAAGAATCAAACCTCCAGTCCAAACACACCCTTAAGGTATCTTGGACTGGGTGTAAAATTTTCAAATCTTTATTAATGGTATACAAAACAACCAAAGTATAGCAGCAGAATAAAAACATGACTATATTCAATTATAAAACAAGGGAACATCTTAAACTTACATCATAAGGATCTAGGTAGAGGGAAATCTAAACAACCTCAAGATTGTATCCAAGCTTTAACTTCTCAATCTAAGTCCATATCTTTAAGCTATGTCCTCCATATACTTCACCTAGGGTTGGAAGCATACCCCAAAAAGAAGAGAAAAACAGATGACATCATCAAAGGCTGGTATGTGCATACTAAAAAGGCAAATTAAGAAATTTATAAAGAATAAGGGACATCAAAATAGAAAGGCTTCCCATGCAAGAGATAAGGACTACCCCAAAAGAGGGCATAAAAGATAAGAAACACCACCATCATAAAGGAAGATACTTGCCATAAACAAAACAATAAAAAATGTGCAATATTGGCACAAAAAGGAAGAAGGGCACACACCCCACAATCAACATCAATAACCTACATGCATGTGAGATAAACATAGCCCTAGAACAATATAAACACAAAGGTGTCCAAGTATAAACTTGAAACCTAATAGAGAAAAGAATACTACCAATCTCCCAATTTATAAAGTTGAGTATGGATTATTTCCACACTCAGTTATAGAGAATGGTATACTGCCACCCTCCTTAATAATCATTAGGCGATTACTACCCCAAAACCAAAGTAATTTACACTACTCTAGTGCCACTGAATCACATAGCATGTAAAATGTAGAGGCAAGTAGAAAAGTATAGTCATAATTATACAATGTTTCCATCTCATAATGGACAACACAAACATATAAACATCCACTTCAAAGTGGGCACATATCATTATATAAAACCAACATGCACCAAGGTACAAGATAGATATTAAGACAATATCCAAGTCCATAACAAGCAAGATAGTTCACAAGAACCATGATATCAAGAGAATAGACATATGTGTAGGCCAAAGTCCAAAGAATGATAAGATAGGTGAATTGTTCAACATAGAGGAATAGGGGATACAACATACCTCAACTTCATAGTCTAAAGTCCAAAGTCACATCTAGGTCCAAGACTAGGCCTCCAAAGAACATATGATGCAATTAGGTGGAATTAGGGTTAGGTTTCCATAATTTATTCAAAACCCTAAAAATTGCCTTTTTAGTATCAGTGAATTAGGTTACCAAAACCATGCAATATTTTAGGTTATATCTTCCTGAGTTCAAAACATATTTTATTATATTTTTCTAACTTATTAATATTTAGTAATGAAGTATACAAGTTATTACTTATTTAGGTTAATCCATTTAAACCACCTATTATTAAACATTGTATTTAGGCAACAAAACCATTATCATTAGATAGGAAATATTTCCAATAGCTATTTATTTGTATTTTAATGATTAATAAATAGTTGGTTATGAATTTTACAAATGGGACCAATCAGAAAATAAGAAAAAACCACATCAACATCAAAAATCCTAGTCAACGGTCAAGCCTGCTAAGTTGGCCTAATCGGAAGCTAGAAAATCATATGGGACCCACTAACAATGAGGCAGGCATGCTTATGTAGAAAGAACCTAAAAGCAAAGGTGAAATGTCCATTTTACCCCTCATCAAAAAACAAAGCGAGGAAGAAGAAAAGAGGGGTAAAGTTGATAAATCCGGTGGGGGATTCATCTCCCCTCCTTTCCCCGATACCTCTGCTCACCGTGGTCACCTATAAAGCTCCAAAGGGTGAAAAACTCCAAGCAAAACTCTGACTCTTGATCAAGAAACTGGTCAGACTAATTTGAGGAGAATCTTCGGTAGCATAGAGATACTACTCAAGTTCAAAGGGCACTAAGGGGGTGAAAACACCCAGAACAGAAATCTTGCCACCATGAAATAGGCCGGTTAAAACATCGATTGAATTCATCAAAACAATGGATCTAAGAGTGACTGATAGCTCAATTGGTTCCACGGAAGACAAACTAACTTTCAGGAAGCCTTACCCAAAGTAGAGAGAAGCTCTATAGGAGACACCATGGAGATCATCGTCATTAAGGAGGTGAGATCATGGGGGTGACAACTTGGTGGATACCAGTGTCAACTAGACATAGGAGAGCGCCGGTCAGGGAACAGGGAAGCTTCTAGTGCATCGAATTGAGTTAAGGTGCACATAAATCAGAGTGCACGACCACTGTTGTCGGGAAAACTCACATCTTCTTTTCCAATTTGAATTAAATGAATTATTATTATGTGAATAATGTGAATCTTGACTCCCAAGGAAATTGTGACCCAAGGAACATGATTTTAAACTTAAATTTCATTTTTGGGATTTATTTTTAATGAGATATGTCATATGGCCCATTAGCTACATTACTTAACCAATTAAGTCCTTTATCTTATTATTACCATTCAAATGAATTGTGTGACTTATTAGATTACATTATTCATGCATTAGATTATTAGGATCATTCTAACCTCAACCTTATTTGTCTAAGTTCAAAAGGTCAAACTTCTAGGGTAGGGTTTGAGATTCGGTATGTTACAATTTACCTAGATATTGTCTTTACATATTTAAATGTTGGTGTGATTACATCTAAATGTATAACTACATTTTCATATGTAGTCAATGTGTAGAAAAAAGATGAATTTACTACATTTTATGTAATTGATGTGAAGAAAAAAGAAACATTTACTATATATATGTAGTTATGTTTGTTGGATCTAGAGCTCTAGAGGGGGGGGGGTGAATAGAGCTTCAAAATTCTCACAAGATAAGTTAGACCATCAAATTATATTAATCAAAACTAATAGCTTAAGAACAATTTGAGGTCCTAACTAATCAAGCATACCAAGGATGAGAGAAATTGAAACAAGCACTTGAACAAGGTGGTTTAGAGTGGTTCCACTCTAGTCAATCCACTACCTAGAGAGGTCAGCCTCTAGGACTTTGCAATCTGTGTTTACTTATATTGCATTAATAAGATATACAAGAAGACCACCATACATCCAAGGACTTACCTATTCAAGACAAGAGTCTTCCACCTACACAAGGACTTACCCACTTGATCAAGATGTCTTCGGCCTTCAACAAGGGCTTACCCACACTTGCATCAAGTCTTTGGCATTGAAGGAATTTGCCCACTCTTCTTGAATCTTGGCCTTACCCTTCTCCTTCACCTGGAGAAGATCTTCACCTCTTATTCAACCTTGAAGAAGAACATCAACGACTTCACCTTCACTCAGAGTAGCTTGCTTCAAAATTGCTTCTTTGAGAAAAGGGGGTAGGGAATAAGGAATGGAATGAGATCTTTACAAGCACAAGGAAATAATTCTCTTATAATTGGAATAACTCACTCATAATCAAAAAATTCTTTGTAAATAAGAGAGAGAAAGGGGCTCATGAAGTTGCAACACACTCAACTATAGCAAGGACTTAGAATAGCATGAATGAGCAAACTTGGAATGAACTCCAAGGGGTCCTATTTATAGCTAGGGGTGTTCCCTTGAGTGTGGGATCACTTAAGGGAAAAATATAGACGTTTTACAAGTTACAACAGATCTATTCTCAATCAAAACAACTCACAATAGTTATAATCACTTTTTATTCATTTTTCATACAGTACATTCGGTCGAGTTTCAATAAAGATAACTCGACCGATTTACTAAGACAAATCCAATTTTCAAACTATCGGTCGAGTTTGTTCTGGGAAACTCCATCGATGAGTCAAAATCAATTTTGCTTATTTGGTTGATCGCTCGAGTTCTATGAATGTGCAAGTTGACCAATTGGTCTCTCCATAAAATCCATCACTGGATCGGTTGAGTTTCCGACTTGACCGTTAAACAACCTATGACAAATTTTCTAAAATGACTTATGAGTGATCAAATGTTGGAATTAAGTGTCCAAATTTTTTTCTCATCTTAGTTACAAGTCATATCATCAATACAAGTGATTACAAAAGTCATCTAAAGTCATTTGGAGTGATTTCTCAAATTGCACACTTGCATTTCTTTTGACTTGAACTTGAACAAGCTAGGGCTTGTGTAATTTGATCCTTTTAATGTAACTAAAGCCCAAAATCAATCTTGAACAAACATATTAGATACATAGGAATGGAATGGTTAAGTCATTATCAAAATATGGCCAATGTATAACTCTCAAGTCAAAATTCTCCCCCTTTTAACAATGAAAAACTATTCCTCAATCATATTGAAAAGGATATGTAAAGTTATACCTTTGCCTTGTGAATTGCTTGTTGATTCATGATTTGAACAACGTAAATTTCTCCCCCTAAATCTATGCTTACTATTACATGTATAGTAAGTCTATGTATAGAAAGAAACATGACATAGATACTATATGGTTCTTTACCAAGCCACATGATAAAGCATATAATGAACAAGAAAAGGATTCACATAGACAATTAAAACAATATGGTTGAGCTTAAAAACATTGAACTGCTCTCCCCCTTTTGACATTTACAAAAAGGAGGGGGGTAGAAGAGCACAAAAATAGGTCTTCTCCAAGCATAACCAAACATACATCCTCAATATGTAATTTCAAAGCATACACAAAACAGAGACGAGAGAAATAAACAAACTAAGTTATAATCAAAATATGTTAAGCATGGCACCAACTCATGACATATAGTAGTAAATCAAAGAGTAAGTGTACAAAGGATTAATATTACAACACATAGAGCATGTCCTCAGATACAACTACAAGCCAAAATGACAAAAACATGACAATTAAAAAGTACAACTCAGAAAATTTGCCTAGATGTTTTTAATACAAAATTGCCTAGAAAGATATATATGATCAGAATCTAGACTAAAAACTAGAAAATCTAAACATCTTGGTCATCTATGTCCACATAATCAACATCGTCTTCACAAGCTTCTGGCTCATAGTCAACATCTCCATCTGAAGTTGCAATAGAGACAACAACAACAACATCACCTTCATCACTGGAGGCACCAACAAAGCCATCAGAGCCATCATCATCCTCATTATCCTCTGAAGCCTCCTCATCAGCCTGGTCTGACATATCCTCATCAGTAAGGGAATCAAAACTATGATCGGGCCAATAGGCATGCTTCTCATCCCAAGACATGTCAAGAGCATGGAGCTCATAGGTCTGTGTGAAGGTAGGAGCAGAAGTACCAAAACTAGCAAGAAGTGTGGCCAAGGGGCCAACAGTAAGAGGCAACACTCTAGGGATAGATCAGTAGTCAGAGGCCAAGCTTCTGGCTTGTAGTCAACATCTCCATCTAAAGGTGCAACAGAGACAACAACATCACCTTCATCACCGGAGGCACCCACAAAGCCATCAGAGCCTTCATCATCCGCATTATCCTCTGAATCCTCCTCATCAATAGCATCAATAGCATCAATAACCTCCTCATCAGCCTGGTCTAACATATCCTCTTCAGTAAGGGAATCAAAACTATGATCGAGCCAATAGGCATGCTTCTCATCCCAAGACATGTCAAGAGCATGGAGCTCATAGGAGTGTGGGAAGGTAGGAGTAGAAGTACCAAAACTAGCAAGAAGTGTGGCCAAGGGGGCAGCAGTCAGAGGCAACACTCTAGGGATAGATCCACAAGTAGAAGAGGGTGTAGAAGCAGAAGTAGTTGGTGGAGAGGTTGGGTAAAAGTGACCATGTGCATATGCATAGTCACCTCCTGGGTAGGGTTGGTAGGCATGATAAGAATGTGCACAGGATAGGTTCATGTTTGACATGATGGCACAGAGGTCGTGATGCATGTGCTTCTGAACTTGAAGGTTATACGCCTATTGATGCATCATGTAGCCCATAAGGGTTTCTTTGGATACATGGAATGAGGCACGGGAAAGTCGGGTAGGCTGAGGTGGTGAAGGTGCATGGGTGGAGGTAGAGGTAGAGGCATCGGGTGTGGTAGAGGATGGGATAGGAAAATACTTCTAAAGTGTGGTCTTACTAATGCAAACTCCTTACCGCGCTGGTTTGTAGTGAATGTCATGGAAAAGAGATTTTCCAGTGGCAAGTTGAAAAATACCATAGATCAGGGCTAGGTAGGGTGGGTGGGTGCCAAAAGTGTTATTACCAGAGTTAAAGCATGTCATGTGATGGAGAATATACTGAGACCACTTGACTCCGATGTTTTCAAGAGATGGAACATAATTACGACAGTGTTTTCTACAATTTCAGTCTGATTTTTCTTGGGATGAATATTGTCATTAACAACTAAGGCAAGTATGCAGGTCTTGAGGTCTATGGTGGAGGAGGGAAGGGTACACTTCTTCCTATATGGGAATTGAGGCTTCTTCAAGTATTTATGAATATCAGGGAGAGTAAGATCATACTACTTGTAGAAGGCCTCAGGTTCGACTAGGTCAAATTACTCAGGGTAGTCCTTCCTCCAAGTGTCAGTCACCTCAGTACCTAAGAAAAAGATGTTTAGGGTATCCTCGGAGACTTGGAATTTCTTCCTGACGCTCATGGAAGTGAGGACTACTTGAGTATTGGGTGGTGGTATGAGTGTGTCATAATTCCATTGCAAGTTAGCATCAAATTCATGAACATCTTTTGTGCTAGTTATGGAATTATTATAGCAAAAGTGTTTGACATACAAGGCAGAGAGATGGTGATTGTAAAGAAACTTGACCACTTGACCAATGACCCATTGTCTATGAGGGGATGGCTAAAAAGGGAATGAAAAGGAGAAATATTCATTGGAAGGAACTCCTTGTACATATTAAGAGCCTCATTGAAGACAAAGATGGTTTCATCTAGGGGTATGAGATGCGAGTTGGAAGAAGATTATGGTGCTCCAGTTGGGGCCGCCCTCATTCTCTTATTGGATGCCATGGAGACGAAGTGGAAAGGATGGAGAGAGCAAAAGCAAGAAAAACACCACCAAAACCCATCCACACACCTAGGGTTGATAGAAAAGAGGTCAAGGGCGGTCAATCTAGGTAGAACTAGGGCTAGGAAGAGGAAGGTCAGGGCTAGGGTTGAGAGCTTGAGGGAGCTAGAGGTTGGATCAGTCGATTTTTCTCTTGTTGAGAGGGAGAAAATTCGGCCAAACCTAACTTATGTTTGCTCCATCCCGACCATCGATCAAGTTCTAAGACTCAGAAACTTGACCGATAAGCTCTTTTAATAAAGATCTAGGCCTCTGATCGGTTGAGTTGGAAACTCATCCGATGGTCCAACTGAACCAACATTAGACATTCTAATTTCTAGCCAATAGAGTGCTAATTAAATTTATTTTTCAAGTCCATTTTGCATTGTAAACATACTTAGGCACATATCACTCATGATTGGGTACTATTTTGTGATAAAATAAGCGTTTGTCCAAAATTACCCAAAAATAAGAGAAAAAAGGGCCAAAGGAACATGAAAACTAATTTTTAGCATATTATCAAGAAATGGTGATCAAGGCAGCAAAGCATACATGATAGGTGACAACTAGATAGAAGGCATATCATATTCATTCAAAACAATTATGAGTATTTTAGATATAATAAAGTTAAATTGCTTTCTAGCTAGAGGTTTAGTGATTATATCTGCTAGTAGATTTTCTGTGTCCACATGCATGATATAGATATCCTTTTTGGCAATTTGATCACAAAGAAAATGATGGAGAACCTCTATATGCTTAGCTATACTATGCAAGATAGGATTATATGACAAGTTAATTGCACTAGTATTACCACAATAGATAGGAGATGCATAAAAAATAATGATAAGGTCTTGGAGCATTTGCTTCATCCATAGGACATGGGCACAACAACTCCTGGATGGAATGTGTTCAGCCTCGGTGGTTGATAATGCCACTATGCTTTGTTTCTTGGAAAACCAAGAAACCAAGCATGGTCCTCGGAGAAAGCAAGTGCCACTTGTGCACTTTCTATCAATCAGGCATCTTGTGTAATCTACATCACTATAAGCTATAAGAGTAAAGTCCCTTGACTTGGGATACCAAAGACCAAAATTTGAGGTTTTGGGTAAGTACCTTAATATCCTATTTACAACTATAAGATGTGATTTCTGAGGATTTGATTGAAAGCAAGTACACAAGCCAACACTAAACATTATATCTAGTCTAGAGGCAATTAAGTATAGTAAACTTCCAATCATACCTCTATAGAGCTTCTCATCTACCTTCTCTCATTCTTCATCCTTATCACATTTGGTAGTATTTGACATGGGTGTGTCCATCATCTTGATGTTCTATATCCCAAAGCGCTTAAGTATCTCACTTGTGTACTTTCCTTGATTGATGAAGTTCCCATCTTGCTTTGTTCCTTACCACTTTGTCGCTTTCATCTTGCTTGTTGCGGTAGACCAACTTTGTGCCAATGATCTTTATATCACTTAGTCTTATAACTAGGGTCCATACTTTGTTCTTTTCAAATTTCTCCAACTCTTCTTGCATAGCTAGGATCCACTCATCATCCCCAAGAGCTTTGTTGACGTTCTTAGGATCAAGTTGTGAGATGAAGGCATTGTTGGCTTGTTCTTGGTTGAATGCAGACTGCGTCTTCACTCTTTTAAATGGATCACCTAAAATTAGCTCTTTTGGATGATTCTTAGCAAATCAGGGAGTTGGATCCTTCTTCTCTTCATCTTTCTCTTCTTCTTGAGTTACCACCTCTTTTACCTTTTGGGTGATTTTGAATTCTTTTAGAATAGGAATTACTTTACCTACAACATCATCATTTGTAACAATATCTTTGGGAATAGAGGGGTTAGTTTCAATAAACTTAACATTTATAGATTCTTCTACTTCAGTAAGATCAACATTAAACACTCTATAAGCCTTGCTAGTAGTGCTATAGCCAAGAAAGAAAGCCTTGTAAGATTTTAGATCAAAATTGAGAGAATCTTTTGTATTCAAAACAAAATAAGGACATCTGAAAACATGGAAGCACTCGATAGAAGGCTTTCTACCATGCCATAGATTATAGGGGTTCTCTTTAAAGAAGGATGTGTAAGAACCCAATTTTGTACAAAACATGAGGTATTGACGGCTTCAGTCCAAAACTTCCTTAGAGTGTCATACACTAAAAGCATGGTCCTAGCCATCTCTTATAGTGACCTATATTTCCTCTCTACAACCTCATTTTTTTGAGGTGTTCAAGGTGAAGAGAAGTTATGTGCATAGCCAAATTCTTGATAAAAACATTCAAAAATATCATTTTCAAATTCTCCCCCATGATCACTACGGATGAAAATGATCCATCAAGAAGCTTCATTCTCAACTCATTTACAAAAACTTGAGAAAACATCAAGTGTATCCCTCTTGGAAACAAGAAATAAGGTCCAAGTATATCTAGAGAAATCATCAACGGTAACAAGGCAGTACTTGGAACCATGAAGTGATTGAGTTCTCATTGGTCCAAATAGATCAATGTGAAGAAGTTCAAGAGCTCTCTTGGTACTAAGGACTCCTTTGGAGTTTAAGGAGGATTTGGTTTTCTTTCCTATGGGTAAAAGGTTGGCATTCCTCATCCTTTTCAAAATCTAATTTGGGAAGTCCCTTGACCAAGTCATTTTTGCTCAACTTCTTCAACTGATGCATATTTACATGACCAAGCTGACGATGCCAAAGAGAAATATCATTTGAATTGACTACTAGGCATCTACCAACAACATGCTTAATAGAGTCAAGCAAAATTACATAAAGATTACCACTTCTAGTTCCCTTATATATAACTTGATAGGTAATGGATTCTAGAATCAAGCATTCAATAGAAGAAAATAGCACAAGGTAACTATTATCACATAATTGATTTGCACTAATCAAATTGTGATGTAGGCCATCCACAAAAAGAACATTCTTGATACACAAGGATTCACCTACAACACCCTCATGTTTGACCTTACCTTTCTTGTTGTCCCCAAATGTAACCAAACCTCCTTTCTTTTTGGTGAAATTGTTGAAATGGATTATATCACCTGTCATATGCTTAGTGCAACCACTATCAACAATCCATCTATCTTTTTCCTGCAAGAAAGGAGAGTGTTAGTTACCAACTCAAACATTGGGATCCAGAGTTAGCTTGGGGACCCATTTCATCTTTGGGTTGCCCCCCTTAGGCTTGTAAGGACAATAGGTAGAGTAATGATCATCACACTTGCAATGAGAAAAAATCATAGGGTTCTTATCTCCAGAGGACTCTCCAATGAAAAAGGAGGTTTCCTTGCTTTTTTCTTACCTTTGGCTTTATTCTTGCCCTTAGGTTTTCTCCCTACAAATCCCAAACCACTAGTACCACTTTGTTTGGTAGAATGATCAAGGATTTCATTAAGGGAGTTTTTCCCTTTGAGGAATTTATGCAAAGAGCCTCTAAGTCTATGATTATCATCGTTAAGAGATATGATAGTAGAAGACAAACTAGAAATATCATATCTAGCATGAACAAGGTCGTCCTCCGAATAGAGGGCTTTTGTCAAATAAGAATCTTTCTCAAGAGAAATAGAAGCAATATCATTACTAGGAAAGATAGGTCTAGAAGATAAATCATTAACTTGAATAAGAAACCTAGCATTTTCATATTTAATAGACTTGAATTTCCTTAAGATAAACATCCCTCTAATCCCTAAGAGCATCAACAATAAGCTTAAATTCAACATTTTCAATTTTAAGAGTTTCAAGTTCATTTTGGCACTTCTGGTTATCTTCCTTAAGAGTTTTAATGTTCTTAAGGTAAACACCTTTCTCTACTACAACTCCATTGTATTGGAGCTCAAGATAAAGATATTGGCCCTACAAGTTATCAATGCTCTCAAGATGAGTTTTATCATTTAGCTCAAGAATTTCAAGTTTAGCATACAAATCATCAATAATTTTTTCTAACCTTTTTCTTTTAGATTTACATTTAGAAAAAGAAGAATGGGTAGAAACAATCATATCAATAAGAGTTTCCTTAGATAACTCATGCAAGGTTACCTCACTTACCTCGCCAATTTCTTCACTAGTAGAGGTCATGAGTGCAAGGTGGCACTCTTTGTTACAACCCCAAATTTTGGGTTCATTTGGTGAGAAATGTAATTTCTCATGTTAAAGATAATTGAACAAATAATGATATAATTTGATTCAAATAAATGGATTTCGTTTACAATAGCCTTGATGATTGTGTTGTGGGCTTTATTGGCTATTGGGCCCAAATAACAAGGAAATTCAATTAGTAAATGGATAATTGAATTTTTAAGAAAAGAAATATGTAGAAACCTCTAGAAAGAAAATACAAAGAGGATTTCGTGACTCTTGGGTTCCTTGGGTTCCAAGGAGTCCAAAGTTGCATAAAAAGTGCAATAAGAAAAGAAAAGATCGATTAAGTATTTCTTTATTAAGAAAGAAATTGAAAATAATGATAAAATATTGGAAATGAGTGGAAAGAGGCATAAATGAGATTTCTTGGGGAAATTTCGTATCCATGAGGTTGCTAATATTAAAGGAATGCCAATGAGGAAAATAAAAGAGAAATAAAAAGAAATCCTCAAAAAGAGATATTTAAATGAGAAATAAACAAGATAATGTGAAATAATGCATAATGATGCATCTAGAAGCATAATAAGTATCCAATAAAAAGAATTTTGAAATAATGGAATGTATTGGGATCCAAGGAGTCCCAATAAAGAGGAAAGAAAGAGAAAATACTAAAAAGGCAAAATAAGAGGATAATGTGTTGTATTATTAATGAATTATGTGGTATTGTTTAAAAGGATGATATTTTCTATAAAGGAAAATAGGATTTCGTGGTTAATGGATTAAAATGCAAGAACAATGATGATAAGAGAAAGGATTTTTGAAATCCTAATATCAGAGGAGGAAGGAATAATAAAGGAATATCAAAGAGAGAGAGAAACTTGCTTTTAGTGAAGGAATATAATTCCTATTAGGATTAGGCTTTAGTCCTTCATGGGCAAGCATGCTGGGGCAGAAGGGACCCTCATCTATAAAAGGGTAGACCCTTTGGATGAGCCCAAGTAGTTTCCTTGCGTCTCTCTCTCCTCTTCGTCTTCTTCTTCATCAAAACCCTAACCTTTGAAGAATGATTCTATCTTTAGAGCAGCGAGGAGCAATGGAGTCCTCAATAGAAGAGGGATGCCATACGATGTCAGAAGGGTGCACAACCAGCATCCTTGGGCTCCGATGCAAGTGTAACGGCCGCAACACGGTTGCGTGCCGGCTCCGAATTGCAGACCTGACCAACCTATTTTAGCGAGGTTGGCCGCGAGCAGAGAGAACCCTTGGATGAGTGGGGATGCAGGAGGAGTAGGGCAATGAATTCCAGTGAAGATTCATGCCTTGGAGATGCGGGAAACGATATCGAAATCGCTGCAGCACAGCTATGGATCGCAGGTTCCGTACCCTGCACCCGGTCATCCGAGATATGGTTCAGAGATGGGGCAAGTGTGATGGAGCCTGCCGGAGGCAGGGCGACACTCCCCAGTGCCTTTCGGGTCCAGGAGGGGGAAGAGAGGTCACCCCAATCGTGGCTAGGGCTGCGATCGACGACCAGTTCGCACGTTGCAAGGTTGAAGATAACCTGGATTCGCGTTGGACCGTTCTACCCCTCCGGGGTATGAAGCAGCATCAACTTAAGTGGGGGCAGATATGTAATTTGGTTATATTTCCAAATCCACAACGTTGAATGGACTGAGATGACGTGGCGTGATCTCATTGGCTGTGGTAAGTGATTTATTGCTAAAATCATATCTAATGATTGGTAACTCCGATGAGGACAAGTAATATATGAATTTTGATCAGAAGAACACAAGTAATCCAATAAAAATAGTTTTATAGCCTGAATCTTATCATAGTTAGAAATGTAGTGTAAATTATAATCTTTATTGAATTAAAGATTAAGAAACCCTATTTTGAAATGAATAAAGTGTTTAATAGGGTTTAATGGATCATTAGAGTTGATGTTAACCTGTTAAATGTAAAAAGGTACACAATGTTCAAAAAGGAAGAAATTTGCACATGATTAGTCTAATTTAGAGTTTATGTGCGTAAATGTGCTTGAATGTGAAAAGTACATAAAGTTATCATCTTTAATGATTTAATTAAGGAAAAACCCTTAGATTTGATGATAGATGGACTTAATGACGTTATTTTGATAATTCAAGCTGAGATTAACATGTTGTTAATAAAAGTGAAAATAGGATCTAAAAAGATGTTCTTTTTATATAATTGGCTTAATTTAGGGTTTCGTGCATGATTATGCATTAATGAGCTTAAAAACCCTAATTTAAGAGAATACGTATTTTAATTGGTTTAATTATTCAAATCCATGAATAAATAGGGATGTGATGATCCTAAGTCAATTTGGGTATAAAACACTATTAAAATGGATAGTTGAGCAATTAGGGTTAATATAAATGGAAAAGAGTATTTTAGGGTTTTTTAACCTAAAAGGGATAAAGTTTGGGAAATTGATCTAAAGAAACCCTAATGAATATTAATGGAACCTTAATACAGATCAGAAACCCTAGAAAGTGAATCCAAGTCAATAATGTAGATTCTTGATAAAGTGTGTAATAAATAGAGTACATATTCTTTTCAAGAATTATATGATGATTGAATTACTTGCTTGGATCTGTTGAATGGCTTGATTGTATATACATGAAGTATATGTTGAATAATCTGCATGACTCATCAAATCAGGTATGTGGTTACGCTTATGAATAATCGCTCTAGTTTCACGGCGATTCTTGAAGTTTTAATCGGTTGCTTGAAAATAACTTTTGGATGTTTATTTATTTCATGCAACTATAAAGTGACTATGATTATCACTATAAATGTGTGTATATAACTGACTAGATCTAGGTCCACCTCTATTGCTTTGAAAAGGCTAAGAAAAACAAAGGGTAATCCTAGAGCAAGGTCTAGGTTACCGAGAGTTAGAAACTGGGCTATCTACGTGTAGTGCCATGAGACTCATTAGCCTGCCATGAGTTAAGGAGTGGGCTACTTACGAGTAGTGCCATGTGACTCAACCCTAGAAATTGGTTCACTTATAGGTGGATCATGAGGGGTTTAATGGGGACAACATAGAGGATAGGGTACTCCTGGATCGCAGAGTTATATCTAAAATGTAATCTTAGTTGTTAAATGATTAATCAAATAATTACATTGTTAACGTATTTACATATTTATTGTTTCCCCCACATACCAGCTTCGGCTGACCGACGTTTTGTTTGTCGGCGTTTTAGGTACAAGCCAAAAGGACAAACAGTAAATCGTCATATTGTGAAATACATGAAGTTAAATACAAGGAGGATTAGTTAGAGTAGAATCCTTAAGTGGATAGAAGTATAGAGATCCAAGTTTTCAAAAAGGTATGCAAAATTTTATTTTCTTACATCTTTTCAGTATAGTAGGTTAAAATTTGATAATTATTCTTGGTTAATTGCCGAACCTTTGATCCGGAAGTTATGGGTGCATCTTTGACCTCTCGATCTTCTTAATTGGGGGTTATCGGGAGGTGGGGTCGTAACATTTGGTATCAGAGAGTAGGTTCCTCATTTAACCATTAATAATTATTAAATTTTACAAACTCCATAAAACCCAAGGGAGTTATTAGAGGATTATCCGAAAGGCAGAGGTGTCTAGAAAAGGATCACGCCTGGGGGCTAGCAATATTTTCCTCCGCACTGCTAGTCGGAATACGAGGACTCCCGGATCCGTGTGACTGCCTGGCCAAAATCTTAGGGTATGAATCGAAATAAGATACCTTTAGGACTTTCTCATCTTATTCATCCCTTCTCATCACAAGATTTTGTTAAGGACCTAAAGGATTAGGGTTTTCTTTCTTATCCTCACCCTCTTGAGGTATGGGTAAGGTTAATAAGGTTTTAGGAATCCTCCACCAAATTAATGAAAAGCATGTAAATAAGATGTCATGGGCATAAGATTAATAGATTAAGCGCAAAGTAAAAAATAGATACATGCTTCGGGCGTATGACATAAGATGTCATGTCCTCAGAAGAGATCTGAGGCTAGACCTTCTTGTTAGGAGGATAAGTTTACTTGGATATAGAGATCTCCATTGCAAGTAGAGACCTGGCACATCCTCTAAGGATGATGCTAACCCTAACCCTAAGTGAAGGTTAGAGAGAGAGATGGTATGATGAGTTAGACCAGGTGTTTGAAAGGACATGCCTTTGGGATACCATATGATCCATGGGTGACCTAGCACCTTTGGCAACCCAACCCTGGGAAGGATCATGCATGTTAGGGTAAACGATAGCTCCTTAGATGATGATGTTAGTGAAGGACCTTAGAAACCCTATGGTTGTGCAAGCAGGGTAGAGATGGCACCTAGGGCACGTCATAGTGCTGACAGTAGGAGCAAACCATGGATAAGGAATCATGATGGAGCATAAAGGGTTATGGATGATCTTGAGCAAACATAATTTCGAACCTGGGTTTCACCCATGTAGGGCATGCTTTTGAGGTTGATCCTTCATGAAAAGAGGACCTCTAATGGTGAGGTTGGAAGCAGGGTTAGCTCTAGCGAGAGTAGGAAACCCAGCAAGAAGGTTGGAAGCCTAAAACCCTGAGATATGAGGAACAATGGATGATAGTGGTTGCCTCATGATCGATCCCTAGAAGTTGTTGATATCTTGGTTGACTTTAGAGGGACCAAACCCTAGAGAGAGAAGATGAAGATTCTGGTACCTATGTGCCTACGGTATAGGTGTTTACCTTCTGAGGTAGGAAGAAGAGTTCCTTAGACCTAGAAAGGTTTAGTAACGAGTTATGAGGCCTTGTACCATGTTGGTTCTCCTTAAAGAGGACCCAACTCTAAGTGTTTCTCGAGTTTAAGGATGACAAGGAGTGCATGTCATGCCTTTTACATGCTTGGTTCATGGTTAAGAGATAGAGCATGCGGTTGGACACCTACAAGTGAACCTTGGGTTCCTAGGCCTAAGAGGGGAAGTAGTGTACCTAATGCTCATGAAGAGAATTAAGTTGATATAGTTTCGAGCATGGTATTCCTCATGTATAGAGGAAAAGAGAAGCCCCTTAAGTTTAAGGTATGTTTGACGAACCCCTCACAGCTAGGTTGATGATAAAGGAAAGTATGATCTTGATCCAACATCAAGGAAAGAGGATAAGTATGGTACAATAGGTGATCTGCTTGTGCCTTAATAGCTTACTAGGGTTAAGTAGGCTCATGTGGATGTAAACCCTAGACCTAAGAGATTTTGTGACCTTGTTGTCAAGAGATAGTTTTCCTCCCATCCTGGGAGAGGGACCCCTTTGGTAGGGTGTATATCAGTTTTGTTGGTTTAAGGTAACCTGAAGAGGTCTCACAGGATCTTGAGAAGCTAAGTGAATAGTACATGGTATGAGAATGAACTTGTAGACCCATAGATATCCATCTCTAATTGGATATGAATGTGTTACCATGGAGGTAACCAATATGGGGCTTGACCAAGGTAGCCAGGTTGCCATGATCCCTATGAAAGGATGAAAGCCAGCCCATGAATGCAGAAGGAGAGATGATGAAGACTTGGGTAAGGTTCTAAGTGAACATGTACTATAATGGAGAATCCTAAGTCTATCCTAGGGTCAGGTAGGGATAAGCCCGATGAAAGTAGGAGTTGCCTAATTCCCAGTTGCACATGACCATAGGGTCGAGAGGTAACAGCTATCATTGTCTGAGGGCCATGAGTTAGGAGATTGATCACCTTCATGAACTCATGGGACCCAAAGGGCAGATGAGTAGGGCACTCTCTTGATGCATGAGGGAAGAAGGATGACCCCAAAAGTGCCGGCACCCTATAGACCTAGAGGAGATGACCACGTGATATGTGTAAACCTCAGTAGGTTCAAGACTAGTTTGGTGTACTGTACATAAAATGTAGAAAAAGTGATTATAACAATTGGTAAGTTGTTTTGAGCAAGAATAGATCTGTTGCAACTTGGAAAATGGCTATATTTCTCCCTTAAGTGATCCCACACTTAAGGGAACACCCCCAACTACATATGAGGGGTCAACGCGCAATTGACCCAAGCAGCTCAATTGCTCTATATGGTCAACCTAACCCATAAGGAGCTCTCATAATTCTTGATTCAATCCAGAGAAACGAAATCCTAGAGAGAGAGGGAGAGTTAGGGTTTGAGAGGAGAAAGTGATGGAGATGCTGACCTAGGGTTTTGCGGTCCGGGGAATGATGAAATCATGTAAGTTTAGCTTCTTTGGATATAGTTTCATGGTGAATATTCTCTCACATGTCAAGATTCCATCGCTGCTCTGATTTGATTCAAAATGGTGTCAAAACTTCCCCTTTTCTCACTCTTTCTTCATAATCCCTCATTTTTAGGGTTTCTGAGTTGAAAGGAAGAAGAATCGAGTGAATTGCAAGGGATTTGATATGAGATCGAGATTTTCAGGGATGAGTTGTGTTTTTAAGATGTTTTACAGCTTAGGGTGAGTGGGAACTTCCTTTAAATAGTATAATGCACGAAAATGAGTTAAATCATACATTATCTTTAATTGCTTAGTATGCGACTACAAACCCTCAATTGTCTGTTTGATCTAAGTTGTTGCAAAATGATATGAAACGATTTCTTCCTCTATTTGTTTGAATTGCAGATGATAAATTCATATTAGAAATGTATACAATACATACTAATGAGAATTCCCCAAATATTCACAAAGGTTATAAGAGTAAACTGAAATATAGGGAATTTTTCTGTGACTGAAATTGCTGTATAATTAAATAGAGAATTTTTTTTATCTGGATCCTCTTGGTTATGAATGATTGTTTATCTAAATGTGTAGTACATATATGTCAGATACTATTTTGGATTTCATGTGATTTGAATAGTGTTTGCTTGATATCTTCGTAAAGAGGGTGAATCCCTATATGAGTGGAAAGTTGGAAATTTGTGAATAAATATGGTGAAATCCATTTGAAGTGTTTTTCTTGCTAGTAGGTACGGTTACATCTATTTACTTAAAAGTAAAGATGATGCATTAGATAAATTCAAAATTTATAAGAAAGAAGATGAAAATCAAACTAGTAAAGTAATTAAGGTCTGATAGGGGGGAGAATATACGTTGAACTTGTTTTGGAATTTTGTCAAATCCATGGTATAGTTCATGAGGTTACTGCTCCTTATTCACCATAGTCTAATGGGATTGCAGAACATTAAAAGTTTAACCCTTATAAATATGGTTAATTCTTTACTTCAAACCTCATGTCTACCAATTTCATGTGGGGGGAACTTTGAATACAACTTGCTTATTTATGCAATGTTCTTCTTGATTCATAATATCTCAATGAATGGCATGGAAAACCCTAATTTAGCTTAATTCGAGGATTTCATACATATGTTGATTGTATATGACTTGTTTAAAGCAATATGTATTTAGTGGATGTGTATGGCATATTAAATCCTTATGAGAGCCATGTGATAAGTGAATGAGGTAAATGAAAACCTAAGGATAGGGTGTTCAATAAATTAAGCATTTTGATTACCATGTTCTCAATATGAGATGCACAACCCAAGATTTGGGTCGATGTGCACATTTTCCAAGAAAGTGAAAATAATTTATGGGTGCAAATGACGATTACTCATATGCCAAGTAATTATCTCTTATCAGTATATTAAGATGTTTAATTGCGTGATTCTAGTGTATAAGTCCCAAATGGACATGTATTATGTTTATGTAAGTATTTTAGTCTTCCTGCATTTACAGCATGTTGATTTCTCAGTAAATTACAATGTTTTAAATATACTGCTCTGCCAAGTTTAGAATGGTGTACATGTTGTATTATAAAATTCAATTAAATAGACATAGAACCATAGAGACATCACAGTCAAGTATAAGTAAGAGAAAGTTACAATGTAGAAAGAGCTTTCCAAGAATAATAAAATAATAGACATAGGTGCCCTGAACACCGTAGATTCCGTACGGATGTCTGCACTATGGGGAGGAAACGATCCACCCTGGCAGCGACTAGTATACAGGGATCAGATTGCACCCATAGAGCATGCAGGGGGACGAAGCCCTTGAGGAAGTCTCCTAAGAGAAGATAGGTTACCCAACATGAACCAGAGATCCCAGTGGTAACCCAGAGGTTCCCACAGAGCGTACCAAGATGAGGCCCACAGAGCATCTCAGACCCTCCGCCTGTGTAAGCCTAGAAGGAGAGGTCCAGTTAAAGGCCAGCTATTTAGCCGCCTTATTCAGATGTGACGGTTCGATTCAAGCAGACCCAAATTCAATTCTAGGCTTAGCATCCCGGGTTTTAAGCAAAGTCTTGTACGGTGAGATTGTAGTTCACTATGAGTCTTCATATGTAGAGTACACTACATATGATCAGGGCATAAGGTAAAATATGTTCATATAGGTTTAAAGAGTTTCTTATAAGTAAGAAAGGCTAAGAAAGATTTGAGTACAGTTTCCCAACAATTATTCTTTGTATGTTTCTGAATTATTAGTTCCCTTTAAAATTAATCAAGCATGCTCATATATTGATTTTCTTTTGTTGATATCTAGAGTATCCTGCCATATTTATGATTATTAATGATCAATCTCTTTAAAGTTTATTGTTGTTATAATTGATATTAGTTGTTTAAAAGTATATCTATAATTATATCAGTGCTTTAGACTATTTCTTTGAAGTACTCATTCACTGAGCGAGTAGGCTCACCCCTCTACTCACAATTTTTAGGGATATCATATGGACTTGAAGAAGGTCATTGCATCAGAGTAGATCTGCCACAAGAGTTAAGTCTGAGTATAATTAAGTTCAGTCCGTCCTTGTCACTCTAGGTCCTTGTAAAGAAATAAGAGAGAGTTGTAAATGATGATGTATAACATTATTCCTCTTTTAGAAATATATGCAAATCAATAAGACTTATGTGCTTAAAAATATGAGAAACATAATGAATGTTCATACATGCATTTTTACTATTGAAATCAGATTAGAGAAATCAATGTTTAGATTCCCTTGTAAAGTTAGTTTATGAGGTTCAATGCGAGAAAACAAAGAGTTTGAAAAAGAATAAAAAGTTAAGGGTGATCTTTGTATTACGATAAATCATCAATTTAATGCCCTAATCTCATGATTAATGGTAATTGTGAGATCGGGGTGTAACAACTTGGTATCAGATCTTAGGCTGAGTTGTCAAGGACAATTAAGTTAGAAAGTTAGAGTCATAAGTGTGGCAGATAGGAGATGTTATGATGTTAGCTCTGGGGATTTGAGTATTTGGATATCCTGGTCCAATATCTAAGTACTTGGATCAACCAGTATCAAGCTACTCTGTCTATTCTTTCATGTATACCCTGGACAGGTATACAATGGAAAGATGGTCTAGAGAGGAACCCTAGAAATATTAGGGTTAGAAATAAGATAAGTAACATGAATTAAGAGCATAAATATAAAATGAGATAGAACTTTCATTTCATATTGTTGTTTTATTGAGATGAATAGAACGGCTCTTATATGTTTGAATTCATATATTTAGTATTTTGAAACATATATGGGTCTTTAAGATTTGTTGTACACTATGTAGTTGTAGCATTTATTGATTACATTCTTTGTATCAAGTAGACTAGAAATGATCTTTGAATGAGCTTTCCTAAGTGGATAAGTTTTCTTCGACACATTTGAGATGAATAGGAGTTGAGTAATCCTAAGTAGCTCTTAGCTTCAGGATTGCAGGTTCATCCTGGTCTGGCTAGCAGGATGCATTACTGGGATCTAATGACTCCTATTAGTAACATAACAAGAGTAAATTTTGGATAGATTAGATCCAAATTCTAGTATGAATGTATATACTCTAAGATTTTGAAGTATAAGGGAAAGACTTGGATAACTAAGAATCAGTTGGAACTGATATCTAAGATCCAACTTTGGGGCCTCATATGAGAAACCCTTAATTGGGAATAAAGGAACACGACATAAGGTTTAGATTAAGTTTAATTATACTATTATACAAACTCTAAATATGAAATATGGTAAAGATATGAGACAAGTATGTAAGGGGGCAAGATAGTAAGAATCAATCATGAGGAATGGATTATATAACCGAGTACAATGTTTTTATGTACTCCAAAGCAAAGGGAAAATAGAAGAAAAGAGCTAAGTATACAATAAGTACATAGAAGTGAAGAGTCTTCAGAAGAGTTAAGGTGAAGAGAACTAGATGAACATGTAAATCATAATACTAGGATAAGAAACTTAGTTGAAACAAAGAGAAATGTTGGAAATAATGAGATTGATGAAGGAATGAGGGTTATGATATGATTGAGAGCAAGGAATGTATACCTTTATTAATAAGTTTAATACATTCATCTTTACTGCCTTTGGATTCTAAGTCTCTATAGATCAACAAACTAGTTTCTAAAGACAGAACAAAAGTGTAGCTAAATAAATGAATAAGTCATACAAAGGTAGACTATATTCAGGAAGGAAAAACTTGATTGAAAGAGAAACTATGTTTCACCCATGCATGAGCCGTTTGATTTAAAATGAAGGATATGTAATGTATTAAACATGAGGTGATATTAGTAGAGAGATTATTGATTTAGAATTTCAACTTCACATTAGTAGAAGGATAAAAGAAAATATATGCAACATGGTATACATGAACATACACATAAAAGAAGCAACATGATCATAAGAGAAAGCTAGAAGTTAAAGATGGCATGTGGAATAGTAGTATATGGTAAGGGGATTATGGAAAGTAAAGAAGGGTTTGAAACATAATGGAGTATTATAGATTATAAAAGAAAGAGGTTACGAGATTCAAGAAAGTGTTCATTAGTCAAGTATCCTTGTTGATAATTAATTAAACCTACACATTAGAAATGTATTATTGAATGTTTGAAGATAAGAATTTTCAGTCTCAAAATCATCTTCTCTTTCATATCTTCCTTAATAAGAGCAATGTGGGAATGAAGTGATAAGAAAATGAATCATATATGATGCATAACCACCGTGGTAGAGACATCTAATGAATGTAATAATGACACACAATATGACGATGAAACCCTAGCAGGGTAATTGAGAATGTAATCTATCTGAATGGCCAAGTTAGAGAAAGGAAATTCAATCGATAAGATAAAGAAGACTTTAGTAAAACTTGTGAGATCCAAAGTTTGAATTTCAAATTAAGGGAGGAAAGTCACATCACAATAACGTCATGCTACGGATAAGGACCAAACCCTAGAATGTTTAGAGTTGTAGTAGTTCAAGGGATGTCACTAGTGATTTGACCTTGGATACTAGCATCTCTATAAAACAAGATCATGAGATTTGCACTATGAGAAGTAAACTAGCACTGATAGTAATCCAGGGTTTATAGGTAGCTAATCTGAAAGGTAGATAAACAATATGGAAATGATTTGAAGCAAAGAGTAATATATAAATTTGAAATGTAACAAGTGTGTTTTGAACAAAAGGAGAAATACAATATGAGTGAAGTGCTATATGAGATAAATTCTTGCAGTGATAGCAAGAATGATGAATAATCTATTTGTACCTTGTATGTTTCAATTTTAGGAATGTTTAATCTACATGATTAAAATGAGAAGGATAAGTAGCAAAAAGTAAGTAGTAGTGAATGAGGAGAGAGATGAGAGAATACAATGGCTTTTAGTAATATGTGAATTTGTTTTTAGAAGTATAATTTGTTGAATGTATATTAAGGGATGTAAATTGGTTTTACATATGATTTCAGTCGTACATGTGCAAGCAATATGTTAATTAAAGGTGTCTGATAGTTTAAGTCATTCATACCAGTAATCCATCTTAGTATTGTACAATTGTGGTATGGTGATATGGGCTGAATAATGATGGAACAAATGAAGGGTTACCCTAAATAAGGTAGTCTTACCTATTCACTCATATGAACAGAAGGGATGATAACCATATTCTATTGATATGTAACCCTAATGAGGTATATGTTGTTATAACTAGCTTTAATATAACTAAGTGATGGGAATTGGGTATGAATATTCCTTGAATGACTAATACAATCATGGAGTACTTTGTTACTATTTTTGAAACCCTAGTATGCTATAGCTCGATGGTTACACCTTGAATTGTGTGTGGGTTAATACTTGAGAACAGTATGAGATGTGATGGTGATGCTTCACCTTATGCATCCATGATGCAATGGGGATGTCGTGAGTAGTATTGTATAATTTTTGTTGAATCTAGTCTTCCAACTCAAGACTGTTTTGCTATTTGATTAGAACAATAGTAAAATTCAAAACAACATGGTGAACTCTCTTTTGTGACTTAGAGGTAATAAATAACAATAGTACATATTGAGCCGTATGAATTGAGATAGTTGGATCAGATTATCAATGTTGAGGTAACACATCAAGAGTATAAAAATATTGAAATGGTTGTTTCTCTCTCTGCTATGATTGATTGTGGCATAGAGAATTTGTTTGTTATCACTGAGAACTATTTTAACATGTTGTGATTAGAAAAGAAATAATGAACTTAATGTCAAAAACTACATTCAAGTATGAAATACAAGAATATAATGACAGGTAAGATTTCAGAACCTTAAAATAAACTTTGCTTATACTTTGTTTGCGTATTTATGTTTTGGGGATGGAACTTTTTTAGGGGGTGAGAATTGTAATGACCACATTTGTGCTTAATTGGTAAACTAGGGTTTACCTTAATGATTACATGCTTGATTAGATTGAACATCGTTTAGACTTGATTAATGATAGTAGATCAATTGTGATGTTTCAAACCTAATAAGAAACTCTAACTATGATTTTAGTTTGAAGAATTAGGGTTTGAGAAATGTAAACCCTAATCGGAAAAAATTAGTGTTTTGGTAGTACATGAATATAGAATTTGATCAGGATAGCAGTGTGGTAAATTATTTTTCATATTTTCTACAAATTTTGTATTTAATTGAATTTTGTATATGATATGGATAACTCAATCATGCATATTGGAGAAAAATTTCAGAATATTTGAGTGTTCTTTGAATGTGGTTCTCGGTCAAACTATACTTCAACCAAAATGATGAGAGAGTGCTTTTTAGCAGTGTAGTGTTTTATTTTTAATTATTTATTAGTAACTCCAAATGATAGAAAATTTAACTAAAGATCTAAAACTCAATCATAAACAACATGTAATATTTTCATAATTTTTGGATGTGTTTAGACCTTATCTGTATATGAATTACAATAATATTTTTATGACAGAAAATTCTGCTGAAATAAGAGAAAGTATATGTAACTACCCCGCCTCCCGGTAACCCCCAGTTAAGGGAGACCCAAAGGACAGAGTTGTTATTTATTTAACAGGATCAAAGGTTCGAAAAATAATCAATAATAATTATGAAATTCTACTAACTAAACTGAAAA
Source organism: Alisma plantago-aquatica (assembly GCA_963693085.1). Classification (NCBI taxonomy): domain Eukaryota; kingdom Viridiplantae; phylum Streptophyta; class Magnoliopsida; order Alismatales; family Alismataceae; genus Alisma; species Alisma plantago-aquatica. The sequence continues at coordinate 529,143,907 of OY856415.1, forward strand.
CTGGTAGAAAATTAAAACTTTGCTTACCTTTATAAAACTTTGGAAAACTATCTATCCACAGCTTGAATTATTCTATCTAATCCTCCTTGCACTTTATTTCCCGATTTCACAATGAGTCACTTTACTATTTGTGCTTTTCAGGGTTACACCTAAAACGCCGACAAACAAAACGTCGGTCAGCATATCGAAATATGCCGGTATGTGGGGACAACAAAAAATTTCACATATATGGCTAACAATTTAATAATCACAATCAAATTATTTAACAAGCCAATTTACATTTTCAATGTGTCATTCTCCACCGCTTTTGCCCTAACCCTGGCATACCCCTCTATGGTTTCTCTTTTGCCATTGACTTAAGGCCACCTTCTCAATCCCGAGCTTGGTGCCTGGGAGTCACCTCTCATGGTGCTCCATAGTCATGCATCATAGACCACCTTCTCATTCCCGAGCTTGGTGTCTGGGGTCACCTCTCATTGTTCCCATTGGTATACTCTCCTGGGCCTGACCTTTATGGCATCTTCCATCAGGGTGGCATGTAGGTGCGAGAATTCACATGTATATATAACTATGATAGCCATAGTGACTTTATAATTGCAGTATGAACATCCAAACTATTTAGATTGCATTCAATGCGAGGAAACATTCAGAAACCCTCAGGAAACTAAAGTGGTTATTCATAATTAACCACATACCTGATCCAGAGCAACTTGATTGTCCAATCAATAAGGATAAAGAACAAGCAACAACCAATCAACAATATCCTGAAATTAATGCATGGGATCCAAGTGTTATAGTTTATCCAAAACATTCTAAAGCTAGACTTGGATTCCACCTTAGGCTCTCTATACCAAAACATTCTAAAGCTAGACTTGGATTCCACCTTAGGCTCTCTAGATCACTTTAGGGTTTTATTAGGGTTTTTGCCTCCATAATTCTTTTATCATATTTAATGCTCTCTTAGTTCATAAACCCTAATTTCAGCATTATAATCCCAATTAAAGTCGATTATTTCTCTTTTATATGAAAACTACCATTTTTATCCTTTTAAGTTATTTCAAGGTCATTAGTCTCAATTATCACCTTTAGTTTCTTTCATATTAACAACTCATAATTCATTATGGTCTAATTCACATATGAACATTATTTATCATTAATTCTACCTTTTGTCCACTAGGAAACCCTAATTTCCACATTAAGGGTATTTATCCACAGATTAGGAACTTTAACGCTCGAAATAGCTTATAACCATGAAAACTCAGTTCTATACATGAAATTGAATAATTAAAGCCATTAGTAGTCCTAATTACCAACATTAGGGTTTCAAGGCCCATTAAAACCTATTTTTGCACATAAACTATAAATTAAACGAATTGCATGCAAAATTCATCCTTTTTGTTCCTAATGTTCCTTTTTATCATTAACATGCTAGTATCAACTTTAATCATCCATTAAACCCCACTGATCACATTAATCATACCAAAATAGGGTTTCTTAACCATTATTACATTAAAGTTAATAACTTCCATTACTTTTTTAATTGTAAGAGGAATTAGCTTCTAACAATATTTTTATTGGATTCCTCTCATTTTTCTAAGAAAAATTAATGTATAATGCACACCAATCCGAGCTACCGTTAATTAGTTACGATTTTTGTAAGATTTCACTTACTCGGACCAATGGCAGGCTGCCACATCACCAAACCCATGCAACGTTGCTGGATGCCTTGGAAAACATTTCGAATTGACCAAAATGCCCTTGGTTAAGTTGACCGATTTCTTTAGCACGCGGGGGCAGAAATGTCCAATGTCAGGATCTTCTTCAACCTAGCGATCACCTGGCCGCCATCGACCTACATCTTGATTGCGGTCGTCCTCCTCTCTTCCCTAGAGTCCCACGGTCACCTGCCATGGCCGCCCTAACTATGTCGTGCCCCTGCGCACGCGGGGTACCCCCAGGTCATGGCCGAGATGGCTGCCCCTAGGTGTGCCATACATGTGGCTGGCTGCACATTTGCAGCCCTTCGACAAGAGCTGCGTGAAGTTGAGGGTGTTGGGATGGTATCCGACCATGTAAGGGTTGTCTTGGAGGTATCTCGCGTCCATCAAGATAGTTTAGCAGCTCCTCATGGCACCAGGGTCACGCTTCCCTTCTTGATTAGGGTTGATGGTCGAAAACAAAAGGAAAGAGAGAGAGAAGAGTGCGTGGATCTCTTTGATCTTAGCCAAGGTCTCTGCCCCTCATATAGGGGTGGGCAACCACACCACAAAACGTTCTTTCAAGGGGAAACAAGTCCCTTCCCTACTAGGAAACAATTTCCATCATTGAGAAACAAGTTTCTCTCTCTTAAAAGTCCTCCTTATCCTTTTGATATTTTTTTCTATTCTTTAAATATTAAGATTTCGAAAATTACTCCATTCATATTCTTTGTACTTGCCTTTTAATGTATGGGTACGAAATTATGCTTTCCCTTTTTAATAGAAAATATTTTCCTTTTTCAATTCTACCAAAAAATTAGTAATAATGTATTATATTACTCTCTTATTTTGCTTTATTGGTATTTTCTCTTTCCTCTTTCTTCATTGGGGCTCCTTGGACCCCAAGAAACTCCAAGATCTCGAAATTCCTTCATAAGGATACTTATTATCCTTCTAGATGCATCTATATGCATTATTTCTCATTATTATGTTTATTTCTCATTAAAATAACTCTTTTTGAGGATTTCTCCTTATTTCTCTTTTATTTTCTTCACTGGTATTCCTTTAAACATTAGGAATCCTTGGGATACGAAATTCCACCAAGGATAACTCCATTATACCTCTTTTCACTTATTTTCCACATTTCATCACTGTTTTCAATTTATTTCTTAATAATGAAATACTTAATTAATCTTTTCTTTTCTTATTGCCTTTTCTTTGCAATTTTGGACTCATTGGAACCCAAGAGGCACGAAATACATCCTTGGATTACATTCTTTTTCCTTCCATAGTTTTCCACATCTCTCTTTTCTCAAAAACTCAATTATTCATTTATTAATTGAATTTCCTTATTATTGGGCCCAATAGCCAATAAAGCCCACAACACAATCATCAAGGCTATTGTAAACACAATCCATTTATTCAAAACAAATTATATCATTATTTGTTCCAATATATTTAATGTGAGAAATTACATTCCTCACCAAAGGAACCCAAAAATTGGGGTTGTAACATCCTTCCCCTCTTATAAGAATTTTGCCCTCAAAATTCCATCAAGCAAGCAAACAGACAGGATAAGCCTTGCATATGTCCATTAGATCTCCCATGTGGCTTCACCCTTTCCATGGTGCTTCTCAAGAACCTTCATCATCTCATATTCTTCCATCTGAGTTCTTTCTTACCTTGGTATATCGTACCCTGATAGGTGACTCAAGATATTTCAACCTCTCAAAAGCTGAATCAGTTCAAGGCTCAGCACATGGCTTGGGCACCTCACATAGTGCTCTAGATCAGACTCATGGAACACATTACACATCATGTTATCCTGAGGGGCAAGGCTAAATACAACCATCTACACCAATCCATCTCAAATGGACCCATATATCGGGGACTCTTCTTTCTTAGCTGTAGCTTAGAGGGGTCGGATTTTCACATCACATATTCTCCCACAGTGAACTGCATGACAGTATGATTTGCATCGGCTCGTGACTCATGTCACCACTGGGCTCTCTCTCAGCCATTGCACGATCAAAGTGACTTCATCTTCACACACTGTGGTTCTTTTCTGACCTTCACGAGGCCTCCTTCACCAACATCATCTTAATGAAGTGGTGACCGACACAACCTCCTAGAATTTCTTGCATCCTGATAAAGGCTATGGTGGCTAACGTCACATCACAAGAATTGTCTCCTTGTATCACCCTGAATGAGCACACATGCTCTCATCAGACCCTCTAGTCTGGATCATACTAACCATTAGTATGGGGTGCTAAACTATTCTAACATCGAGTTCTTCAGGTATCTACTTCCACCTCACGGGAGTGAACCTTTAGGTTATTCTCAAAAACTTTGCACTCGCATCATGGTGTAGTTGAACCATCTGTCTCTTATAAGAAGTTCAATTGGATTTGTCTCGTGACAGTACTCTTTCTTTCTCATGTCATCTCGGTAAGGCGATCTACCATAACCCATATTGCATCTTAACCTTCCTTGGTCTAGGGGAGACTCACGACATCCATAGTGTTGAATTCCCATTCCCTCTTAGGAACTCGTTATACTTTATATCCATGTACAGGGTTACTGGTGTTTGTCCTTCACCTCCTGGTTTGCATGCTACATGCAACATCATATCAAGCAGCCAAAGTGCTACTATCACTTACTATCTTTGTAGTATCACGGTGTTGGTGATCTTAAAACCATGATTTCCGGTATGTCATGATTCCTCAAGATCAATACCTCAGAAACCCTAAACCACTTTCATCAGGTTTTCATCACTTTCCTTTCCAAAGAAGTACATATGAGGTTCGACAACCATCCTTTCATTATATCACAGACTAGACTGGATAACCAAACAAACATTAACTTGTTCAACATATCTTGTTACATTTGTCTGTTATCCAAAACACATCTTCTTTCCAAACTTAGGGTTAGTCGAACAACCTTAACTTCTTCTAGCTTCCAACTAAACTTGGCAGCTATATCTCAACCAGAGCATTCATTACCACTTCTTATTCTTAGGTGTTAGGTAATGTTGAAGACATACACTTTCATGTATTTCACTTATTGTCTCACCTCAAACTCTATGTCTATCTTCATCAAGAAACTCTGAGCTCATCCTCATGGTGATCAAACTCAACCTTGTTTGACTCATAGCTCATGATAAAAACATCCTTATAAGATGACTACTCTATTCCTCTTAGTGTTTTTAAACCATCCATGTATCATTCACTCCACCAAGGTATGTTATCATCTCTGTCCTCATACCTCGTAGCAACGTTCCAAATCACATCATCTTTTATCCTTGGAGTATGGCATGCATACTGTCCCATCTATCCCTCCCATAACAAGAAGAAATAAGCATTTGGCGGTTGTCCAAATACAGAGTTCTTTTTGTTCCAAGAGTAGAGATGGTACATCCCACCTTTCCAGTACACCTTCAAATCTAAGTTAGAACATGCAAATTATGTCTCTACATCACAAACATTATGATATCAAAATTTCTTTCATGGACAACAGGTCTCGAACTTACTTGGTCCAAGCATAATCCCTGGTCATCTCCTCTAGGTCTTTAGGGTGCCAGAACTTTTGGGGTCATCCCTCTTCCCTTATGCATCCAGAGAGTGCCCTACTCATCTGCCCTTTAGGTCCCATGAGTTCATGAAGGTGATCAATCTCCTAACCCATGGCCCTCAGACAATGATATTTGTTACCTCCTGACCCTATGGTCATGTGCAACTAGAGAATTAGGCAACTCCTACTTCCATTGGTCTTATCCCTACCTGACCCTAGTATAGACTTAGGATTTTAACATAGTACATGTCCAACTTAGAACCTTACCCAAGTCTTCATCATCTCTCTCTCTGCATTTTTGGGTTGTCTTTCATCCTTTCTCAGGAATCATGGTGACCTGCCTACCTTGGTCAGGCCCCATACTGGTTACCTCCATGGTAACACATCCACATGCACTTAGAGATGGTTAACTATGGGTCTACAGGTTTAGTAATAATGTATTATATTACTCTCTTATTTTGCTTTATTGGTATTTTCTCTTTCCTCTTTCTTCATTGGGGCTCCTTGGACCCCAAGAAACTCCAAGATCTTGAAATACATTCATAAGGATACTTATTATCCTTCGAGATGCATCTATATGCATTATTTCTCATTATTATGTTTAGTTCTCATTAAAATATCTCTTTTTGAGGATTTCACCTTATTTCTCTTTTAATTTCCTCATCGGTATTCCTTAAAACATTAGGAATCCTTGGGATACGAAATTACACCAAGGATAACTCCATTATACCTCTTTTCACTTATTTTCCACATTTCATCACTGTTTTCAAATTATTTCTTAATAAAGAAATACTTAATTAATCTTTTCTTTTCTTATTGCCTTTCTTTGAAACTTTGGACTCATTGGAACCCAAGGAACCCAAGAGGCATGAAATCCATCCTTGGATTACATTCTTTTGCCTTCCAGAGGTTTCCACATCTCTCTTTTCTCAAAAACTCAATTATTCATTTATTAATTTAATTTCCTTGTTATTGGGCCCAACAGCCAATAAAGCCCACAACACAATCATCAAGGCTATTGTAAACAAAATCCATTTATTCAAAACAAATTATATCATTATTTGTTCCAATATCTTTAATGTGAGAAATTACATTCCTCACCAAAGGAACCCAAAAATTTGGGTTGTAACATCCTTCCCCTCTTATAAGAATTTTGCCCTCAAAATTCCATCAAGCAAGCAAACAGATTGGATAAGCCTTTCATATGTCCATCGGGGCTCCCATGTGGCTTCACCCTTTCCATGGTGCTTCTCAAGAACCTTCATCATCTCATATTCTTCCATCTGAGTTCTTTCTTACCTTGGTATATCGTACCCTCATAGGTGACTCAGGACATTTCAGCCTCTCAAAAGCTGAATCGGTTCAAGGATCAACACATGGCTTGGGTACCTCACATAGTGCTCTATTTAGACTCATGGAACACATTACACATCATGTTATCCTGAGGGGTAAGGCTAAACACAACCATTTCCACCAAACCATCTCAAATGGACCCATATATCGGGGACTCTTCTTTCTTAGCTGTAGCTTAGAGGGGTCAGATTTTCACATCACATATTCCCCCACAGTGAACTGCATGTCAGTCTGCTTTGCATCAGCTCGTGACTCATGTCACCACTGGGCTCTCTCTCAGCCATTACACGATCAAAGAGACTTCATCTGCACACACTGTGGTTCTTTTCTGACCTTCACAAGGCCTCCTTCACCAACATCATCTTAATGAAGTGGTGACCGACACAACCTCCTAGAATTTCTTGCATCTCGATAAAGTCTATGGTGGCTAACGTCACATCACAAGAACTGTCTCCTTGTATCACCCTGAATGAGCACACATGCTCTCGTCAAACCCTCTAGTCTGGATCATACTAACCATTAGTATGGGGTGCTAAACTGTTCTAACATCGAGTTCTTCAGGTATCTACTTCCTTCTCACGGGAGTGAACCTTTAGGTTTTTCTCAAAAACATTGCACTCGCATCATGGTGTAGTTGAACCATCTCTCTCTTATAAGAAGTTCAACTGGATCTGTCTTGTGATAGTACTCTTTCTTTCTCATGTCATCTCGGTAAGGCGATCTCCCATAACCCATATTGCATCTTAACGTTCCTTGGTCTAGGGGAGACTCACGACATCCATAGTGCTGAATTCCCATTCCCTCTCAGGAACTCTTTATACTTTATATCCATGCACAGGGTTACTAGTGTTTGTCCTTCACCTCCTGGTTTGCATGCTACATGCAACATCATATCAAGCAGCCAAAGTGCTACTATCACTTACTATCTTTGTATTATCATGGTGTTTGGTGATCTTAAAACCATGATTTCCGGTATATCACGATTCCTCAAGATCAATACCTCAAAAACCCTAAACCACTTTCATCAGGGTTTCATCACTTTCCTTTCCAAAGAAGTACACCTGACGTTCGACAACCATCCTTTCATTATATCACGGACTAGACTGGATAACCAAACAACCATTAACTTGTTCAACATATCTTGTTACATCTGTGGGTTAGCCAAAACACATCTTCTTTCCAAACTTAGGGTTAGTCAAACAACCTCAACTTCTTCTAGCTTCCAACTAAACTTGGAAGCTATATCTCAACCAAAGCATTCATTACCACTTCTTATTCTTAGGTGTTAGGTAATGTTGAAGACATACACTTTCATGTATTTCACTTATCGTCTCACCTCAAACTCTATGTCTAACTTCATCAAGAAACTCTGAGCTCATCCTCATGGTGATCAAACTCAACCTTGTTTGACTCATAGCTCATGATAAAACCATCCTTATAAGATGACTACTCTATTCCTCTTAGTGTTTGTAAACCATCCATGTATCATTCACTCCACCAAGGTATGTTATCATCTCTGTCCTCATACCTCGTAACAACGTTGCAACTCACATCATCTTTTATCCTTAGAGTATGGAATGCGTATTGTCCCATATCTCCCTCCCATAACAAGAAGAAATAAGCATTTGGCGGCCGTCCAAATATAGAGTTCTTCCTGTTGAAAGAGTAGAGATGGTACATCCCACCTTGCCAGTACACCTTCAAATCTAAGTTTGAACGTGCAACTTATGTCTCTACATCACAAACATTATGATATCAAAATTTCTTTCATGGACAACTGGTCTCGAACTTACTTGGTCCAAGCACAATCCCTGGTCATCTCCTCTAGGTCTTTAGGGTGCCAACACTTTTGGGGTCATCCCTCTTCCCTTATGCATCCAGAGAGTTCCTTACTCATCTGCCCTTTAGGTCCCATGAGTTCATGAAGGTGATCAATCTCCTAACCCATGGCCCTCAGACAATGAAAGCTATTACCTCCCGACCCTATGGTCATGTGCAACTAGAGAATTAGGCAACTCCTACTTTCATTGGTCTTATCCCTACCTGACCCTAGGATAGACTTAGTATTTTAACATAGTACATGTCCAACTTAGAACCTTACCCAAGCCTTCATCATCTCTCTCTCTCTGCAGTTTTGGGCTGTCTTTCATCCTTTCTCAGGAATCATGGCGACCTGCCTACCTTGGTCAGGCCCCATACTGGTTACCTCCATGGTAACACATCCACATGCACTTAGAGATGGTTAACTATGGGTCTATAGGTTTATTCTTAAACCATGTACTCTTCACTTGGCTTCTCAAGATCCTATGAGACCCACGAAACTGGTAAGAACCCAACCAAAGGGTCCCTCTCCCAAGACGGGAGGAAACTACAACTCTTGACAACAAGGTCACAAACGTCCTTAGGTCTAGCATGCTTAACCCTAGCAAGCTACTAAGGCACAAGCGGACCACCTACTAAACCATGTTAGGTCATACTTGTTCTCTTTCCTCAATACTGGATCACGATCATACCTTCCCATGTCATCCACTTAGCTGTGAGGGGTTCATCAAACATGCCTTAAACTTAAGGGGTTTCCTTTACCTCTACACATGAGGAGTACCATGCTCAAAACTATAGAGACTCAAATCTCATCATGAGCATCAGATACACTGCTTCCCCTCTTAGGCCTAGGTTCTCCTTTGGGTATCCAACTGCATGCTCAATCTCTTAACCACGAATCAAGCATGTCAAAGGTATGTCATGCACTTCCCATGATCCTTTTATTTGAGCAGAATTTTAGAGTTGAGTCCTCCTCTAGGACAACCAACTAGGCATAAAGCCTCACAATTGGTTACTTACACCTCCTCAGGGTCTAAGGCACTCTTTATCTCATCCTGCAGATAGTCACTTATACCATAGGTACCATAAGCATCATCCTCTCTCTAGGGTTTGGTTCCTCTAAAGATAACCAAGATATTACCAGCCTCCAGGGGTCAAGCATAGGGAAACCACTATCATCCACTTAGGTCTCCTCATCCTCGACTCCCCACTATTCCTCATGTCTCAGAATCTAAGCTTCCAACCTTCTTACTAGGGTCCTACTTTCTCTCTTCAGAGCTAACCCACATCCAGCCTTCCTACTAGAGGTCCTTTCTCCATGAAGGCTCAAGCTCACAAGCATACCCCTATGTGGGTGAAGTCTATGCTCAACTCATGTTTGGCTCAAGATTATCCCTTACCCTTTATGCTCATCCTATAAGCCATCCATCATGCATACTGGCTAGGGTTTCAACCTACTGCCATCCACTGACGTACTCTGGGTGCAAGCTATACCTACATGCATAAGTCCATAGGGTTCTATAGGTTCTTCTCTAACTTCATCCATGAAGGAGCTACCCTTTTCTCTAGCATGCACGACCCTTTCCCGGGTTGGGTTGCCAAAGGTGCTAGGTCATCCAACCTCTCATTGCTCGTATGGCAATCCAAAAGCATGTCTAACCAAACACCGGGTCAACCATGACATCTAACTCATCATGTCATCTCTCTCTCTAACCTTTACTTAGGGTTAGGGTTAACATCAACCTCAAAGGATGTGCTAGGTCTCTACTTTCAAGACTAACTCTCTCTACTCATCCTTCTGCCAAGGAGGTCTATCCTCAGGTCTCTCCTGAGGGCAATGACAACTCGTGTCATACGACCTAAGCATGTATCTATTCCTTTACGCTTACTCTATCAAGCTTATATCCATGACATCTTATTTACATGTTTTTTATTAATTTGGTGGAGGATTCCTTAATCCTTATCAACCTTTCCCATGCCTCAAGAGGGTGAGGAGAAGAGAGGAAACCCTAATCCTTAAGGCCCTGAACAGAATTTGAGTTGAGAAGGGATGAACAAGATGAGAGAGTCCTAAAGGTATCTTATTTCAAATCATACCCTAAGACTTTGGCCAGACAGTCACATGGATCCGGGAGTCCTTGTATTTCGACTAACGGTGCGGCGGAAAATATTGCTAGCCCCCGGTCGTGATACTTTTCTAGACACCTCTGTCTTTCGGATAATCCTCTAATAACTCCCTTGGGTTCTACATAATTTGTAAAATTCAATAATTATTAAGGATTAAGTGAGGAACCTATGCTCTGATACCAATTGTAACGACCCCGCCTCCCAGTCACCCCCAATTAAGGGAGACCCGAAGGACAGAGCCGTTATTTATTTAACATGATCAAAGGTTCAAAAAATAATCAATAATAATTATGAAATTCTACTAACCTGTGTTCAGGAAATCGAACGATTAGGCCGAATAATCGACCGAATAATTGGTTTTGGGGGTCTACCGCTCCGAATATGAATAATCGGCCTATAATCGGTCCAAGACTGATTAATCATCCGATCGAGGGAATAATCGGCCAATTAATCGACAATTTTCAAAATCAAATGCTAGTAATAATTTTTTTTACATTAATTTTTTATAATACTACTATTGGTCATTACAATTACATTCTCTTCTTCCAATTTACATATTTGGTCTTCTCCTCATGTTTTCTCAATAAGTTTATAGTTAGTGTTTATTGTACTTGTAACGTCCCAGGATTTGAGGACTTGGATAAGATGATCTTAAAAGGAATGATTGGACTACCCATATCACCAAGGTGAACCTCCTTTTTTGGGAGCCCATCACTAAAGAACTCCATAGTTAAGCGTGCTCAGCTTGGAGTAGTACTAGGATGGGTGACCTGTCGGGAAGTTGATCCTGGCTTGCGCGTCAATGTGGATAAAGTGCGCAGTTAAGGCTAGTGCTGGTCTGTGGGGCCAGTCGTCATTCCTAAAACTCTACTAGAGCCTTGGGCAGTGGGCCCAGGCATTACAAATGGTATCAGAGCCAATTCCCCTCCAGTAGGTGGGGCCCACATGGGCATGTGGCATGCCAGTCTTGAGCCATGCGGTCCAGGAAAGTTGGAAAGGGCTATCCGTAGAGACGAGATGGAGCCACCCTTGCGCTGGTAGCCGAGGATGGGAGCTGGGTGTCCATGAGCCATTCTGGGTCTGCACTGAAATGGGGAAGATATTATGAGGTCGTATAGTTGAGCCTTGACGAGGACGTCAAGAGTCTAAGTGGGGGAGATTGTAACATCCCAGAATTTGAGGCCTTGGATAAGATGATCTTAAAAGGAATGATTGGACTACCCATATCACCAAGGTGCACCTCCTTTTCTGGGAGCCCATCACTAAAAAACTCCATAGTTAAGCGTGCTCAGCTTGGAGTAGTACTAGGATGGGTGACCAGTCAGGAAGTTGATCCTGGCTTGCACGTCAATGTGGACAAAGTGCGCAGTTAAGGCTAGTGGTGGTCTGTGGGGCCAGTCGTCATTCCTGAAACTCTACTAGAGCCTTGGGCAGTGGGCCCAGGCATTACAGTACGGATCCTTACTGTTGATGTTTTCTTCTCCAATTTCATCAATGTTTCTAATTACTTCTTAATGCAATATTAGTCTATGACTTATCAATGTTTCTAATTACTTATCAATGTTTTTTCTCTAATTTCATCAATGTTTTAAGTTACTTATTAATGCAATATTAGTCTTATCACTTATCAATGTTTCTAATTAATTATTAATGCAATATTAGTCTATGACTTATCAATGTTTCTAATTACTTATTAATGCAATATTAGTCTATTACTTATCAATGTTTCTAATTACTTATTAATGTGATATTAGTCTATCACTTATCAATGTTTGTAATTACTTATCAAAGTTTTCTTCTCTAATTTCATCAATGTTTCTAACTACTTATGAATGCAATATTAGTCTATTACTTATAAATGTTTCTAATTACTTCTCATTGTCATTATTATATGGTAAATATATAATTTACATATCTTTATGGTTAATATTAAAAAAAAATCAAAACTGATTAAAACCGAATATTCTCCCGCTTATACTCCCGCATACCGTATATACTCTATTCGGTACCCTCTCTGCCCTTACACCGATTACCGCTTTTCAAAACAATGCTACTAACTAAACTGAAAACTAGTAGAAAATTAAAACTTTGCTTACCTTTATAAAACTTTGGAAAACTATCTATCCACAGCTTGAATTACTCTATCTAATCCTCCTTGCACTTTATTTCCCGATTTCACAATGTATCACTTTACTGTTTGTTCTTTTCATGGTTACACCTAAAACGCCGACAAAAAAAACGTCGGTCTACATATCAAAATATGCCGGTATGTGGGGACAACAAAAAATTTCACATATATGGCTAACAATTTAATAATCACAATCAAATTATTTAACAAGCCAATTTACATTTTCAATGTGTCATTGTCCACCGCTTTTGCCCTAACCCTGGCATACCCCTCTAGGGTTTCTCTTTTGCCATTGACTTAAGGCCACCTTCTCAATCCCGAGCTTGGTGCCTGGGAGTCACCTCTCAAGGTGCTCCATAGTCATGCATCATAGACCACCTTCTCATTCCTGAGATTGGTGTCTGGGGTCACCTCTCATGGTGCCCATTGGTCTACCCTCCTGGGCCTGACCTTTATGACATCTTCCATCAGGGTGGCATGTAGGTGCGAGAATTCACATGTATATATAACTGTGATATCCATATTGACTTTATAATTGCAGTATGAACATTCAAACTGTTTAGATTGCATTCAATGTGAGGAAACATTCGGAAACCCTCAGGAAACTAAGGCGGTTATTCATAATTAACCACATACCTGATCCAGAGCAACTTGATTGTCCAAGCAATAAGGATAAAGAACAAGCAACAAGCAATCAACAATATCCTGAAATTAATGCATGGGATCCAAGTGTTATAGTTTATCCAAAACATTCTAAAGCTAGACTTAGATTCCACCTTAGGCTTTCTAGATCACTTTAAGGTTTTATTAGGGTTTTTGCCTCCATAATGCTTTTATCATATTTAGTTCTCTCTTAGTTCATAAACCCTAATTTCAACATTATAAGCCCAATTAAAGTCGATTATTTCTCTTTTATACCAAAACTACCATTTTTATCCTTTTAAGTTATTTCAAGGTCATTATACTCAATTATCACCTTTAGTTTCTTTCGTATTAACAACTCATAATTCATTATGGTCTAATTCACATATGAACGTTATTTATCATTAATTGTAGCTTTTGTCCACTAGGAAACCCTAATTTCCACATTATGGGTATTTATCCACAAATTAGGAACTTTAACGCTTGAAATAGCTTATAACCATGAAAACTCAGTTCTATACATGAAATCAAATAATTAAAGCCATTAGTAGTCCTAATTAACAACAATAGGGTTTCAAGGCCCATTAAAGCCTATTTATGCACATAAACTCTCAATTAAACAAATTACGTGCAAAATTCATCCTTTTTGTTCCTAATGTTCCTTTTTATCATTAACAGGCTAGTATCAACTTTAATCATCCATTAAACCCCACTGATCACATTAATCATACCAAAATAGGGTTTCTTAACCATTATTACATTAAAATTAATAACTTCCATTACTTTTTGAATTGTAAGAGGAATTAGCTTCTAACAATATTTTTATTGGATTCTTCTCATTTTTCTAAGCAAAATTCATGTATAATGCACACCTATCCGAGCTACCGTTAATTAGTTACGATTTTTGTAAGATTTTACTTACCCGGACCAATGGCAGGCCGCCACGTCGCCAAACCAATGCAATGTTGCTTGACTCCTTGGAAAACATTTCAAATTGACCGAAATGCCCTTGGTTAAGTTGATCAGTTTCTTTAGAACGTGGGGGTAGAAACGTCCAATGTCGAGATGTTCTTCGACCTAGTGATCAGCTGGCCGCCGTCGACCTGCAGCTTGCTTGCGGCCATCCTCCTCTCTTCCCTAGGGTCCCACTGTCACCTGCCATGGCCGCCCTGACTCTACCGTGCCCCTGCGCACATGGGGTACCCCTAGGTCACGGCCGAGATGGCTGGCCCTAGGCACGCCAAACCTGTGGCGGGCTGCACGTTTGCAACCCTTCGGCAAGAGTTGCATGAAGTCGAGGGTGTTGGGATGGTAGTCGACCATGTAAGGGTTGTCGTGGAGGTATCTCGCATCCATCAAGACAGTTTAACAACTCCTCATGGCACCAGGGTCGCACTTCCCTTCTTGATTAGGGTTGATGGTCAAAAATGAAAGGAAAGAGAGAGAGAAGAGTGCGTGGATCTCTTTGATCTCGTCCAAGGGCTCTACCCCTTATATAGGGGTGGGCAACCACGCCTCAAAACATTCTTTCAAGGGGAAACAAGTCCCTTCCCTACTAGGAAACAATTTCCATCATTGAGAAATAAGTTTCTCTCTCTTAAAAGTCCTCCTTATCCTTTTGATATTTTTTTCTATTCTTTAAATATTAAGATTTCTAAAATTACTCCCTTCATATTCTTTGTACTTGCCTTTTAATGTATTGGCACGAAATTATGCTTTCCCTTTTTAATAGAAAATATTTTCCTTTTTCATTGCCACCAAAAAATTAGTAATAATGTATTATATTACTCTCTTATCTTGATTTATTGGTATTTTCTCTTTCATCTTTCTTCATTGGGGCTCCTTGGACCCCAAGAAACTCAAACATCTCGAAATTCCTTCATAAGGATACTTATTATCCTTCTAGATGCATCTATATGCATTATTTCTCATTATTATGTTTATTTCTCATTAAAATATCTCTTTTTGAGGATTTCTCTTTATTTCTCTTTTATTTTCCTCATTAGTATTCCTTTAAACATTAGGAATCCTTGGGTTACGAAATTCCACCAAGGATAACTCCATCATACCTCTTTTCACTTATTTTCCACATTTCATCACTGTTTTCAATTTATTTCTTAATAAAGAAATACTTAATTAATCTTTTCTTTTCTTATTGCCTTTTATTTGCAACTTTGGATTCCTTGGAACCCAAGAGGTACGAAATCCATCCTTGGATTACATTCTTTTTCCTTCCAGAGGTTTCCACATCTCTCTTTTCTCAAAAACTCAATTATTCATTTATTAATTGAATTTCCTTATTATTGGGCCCAATAGCCAATAAAGCCCACAACACAATCATCAAGGCTATTGTAAACAAAATCCATTTATTCAAAAAAAATTATATCATTATTTGTTCCAATATCTTTAATGTGAGAAATTACATTGCTCACCAAAGGAACCCAAAAATTGGGGTTGTAACAGTATAGTTAGGGGTCAATGTGCAATTGACCCAAGCAGCTCAATTGCTGTATATGGTCAACCTAACACATAAGGAGCTCTCATAATTCGTGATTCAATCTAGAGAAATGAAATCCTAGAGAGAGAGGGAGAGTTAGGATTTGAGAGGAGAAAGTGATTGAGATGCTGACCTAGGGTTTTGCGGTCTGAGGAATGATGAAATCATGTAAGTTTAGCTTCTTTGGATATAGTTTCATGGTGAATCTTCTCTCACATGTCAATATTCCGTCCCTCCTCTTATTTGATCCAAAATGGTGTCAAAACTTCCACTTTTCTCACTCTTTCTTCATAATCTCTCATTTTTAGGGTTTTCGAGTTGAAAGGAAGAATAATCGGGTGATTTGCTAGGGATTTGATATGAGATCGAGATTTTTAAGGATGAGCTGTGTTTTAAAGATGTTTTACAGCTTAGGGTGAGTGGGAACTTCCGTTAAATAGTATAATGCATGAAAATTGGTTAAATCAACCATAATCTTTAATTGCTTATTATGCGACTACAATCCCTGAATTGTGTGTTTGATCTAAGTTGTTGCAAAATTATATGAAATGGATTCTTCCTCTATTTGTTTGAATTTCAGATGATAAATTCATATTAGAAATGTATACAATACATCCTAATGAGAATTCCCTAAGTATTCACAAAGTTTATAAGAGTAAACTGAAATATAGGCAATTTGTCTGTGACTGAAATTGTTGTATAATTAAATAGAGAAATTTGTTTATCTGGATCCCCTTGGTTATGAATGATTGTTTATCTGAATGCATAGTACATATATGTTAGATACTATTTTGGATTTTATGTGATGTGAATAGTGTTTGCTTGATATCTTCGTAAAGAGGGTGAAGCCCTAAATGAGTGGTAAGTTGGAAATTTGTGAATAAATATGGTGAAATCCATTTGAAGTGTTTTTCTTGACATCATAGAATTTATTTCTACAATGTTATTCTTGATTCATAATATCTCAATGAATGGCATGGAAAACCCTAATTTAGCTCAATTCAAGGATTTCATACATATGTTGATTGTATATGACTTATTTAAATTAAACTGTATTTAGTGGATGTTTATGACATATTAAATCCTTATGAGAGCCATGTGATAAGTGAATGAGGTAAATGAAACCGTAAGGATAGGGTGTTCAATGAATTAAACATTTTGATTACCATGTTTTCAGTATGAGATGCACAACCCAGGATTTGGGTCCATGTGCACGTTTTCCAAGAAAGTGCAAATAATTTATGGGTGCAAATGACGATTACTCGTATGCCAAGTAATTAGCTATTATCAGTATATAAGATGTTTAATTGCATGATTCTAGTGTATAAGTGCCAAATGGACATGCATTATGTTTATTTAAGTATTTCAGTCTGCCTGCATTTATAGTATGTTGATTTCTCAGTAAATTACAATGTTTAAAATATAATGCTCTGCCAAGTTTAGAATGATGTACATGTTGTATTATAAACTTCAATTAAATAGTAGAGATACCATACAGATATCAGAGTCAAGTATAAGTAAGAGAAAGGTACAATATAGAAAGAGCTTTCCTAGAATA